>JAECUM010093004.1:0-143108 GCA_016617855.1 Megalonaias nervosa | reverse complement strand
AAATGATTTCTCCCATGTGCTTGAAAAATCAGCCTGAATTAGTCTAAGGCACACCATCTTTAGTAGTTATTAAAATAGGGAAAACAAATTCTGCCAGACTAGACAATACCAGATTCTGAAAGTGCAATGAATCAATCACCAAATATATAAAATTCGAAAAAAAAAATTCTCTGCTCTTTTTTTGACAATTTACCTGTGAAGTCCATGAAGTAAAAATGACCTAGTGGAGCTAGCAGTTTTTTGATACTTGCACATCTGCAGGAAGACCAAGTCTATAATCCATATTACACCCAATACTCATATACCAAATTAATAATACTAAACGTTCTTTTAACAATGCCTAAGATATACACTGTCTTTTTGAAATAGACAGTATAACCAGAGAGGAAAACCTGGGAAATTCTCCTTAAAAATCTAACCCTATGCTAAATACTAAACTATCAAAAAGGCAACCTCACATTCACCTGACTTGACTTTTTTTTTATCCCTCTGAGTAAAAGATCATTGCAATTTTTACATCCAATAAAAGTACTCGGTCTTGTGCTATCGCCCATTTTTATTTTTGTTTCTTATTACAGAAGCTTGCACCATATAGACAATTAATGGAGATAGACAAAAAGATATGGTACTAGAATTTGCATGAAAATAAATGTAAGACTTAATTAAATTGCAATAGAATCTGGTTGAATACTGTAATGAAAGATGCCTAGAGCAGCATGTTTGGGACGTGGCCCAATGATCAAACGTGGCAGACACTATAAACATATTCTGGCAGGATCTTTATACAAAAATTGTTTCAGTGTTTATGATTACCCTTTAATCAAATGTGTTGATTATAATCGCATTTTAATATTAAAAATATAAAGGATTAGTTCCATTTGTCTGCCAGTCAATCTGTTTAGCCATAACTCACTGTGTAGAAATTAAACATATTTGGTACATTGGCTGATCTTGTATTAAACATGCGCATGAGAAGTATGATTGTTTGGACCCCATTCAAACTAATATTTTTACTTTAAGTTATTTGTACATCCCAAACCTGAACTGAAAAAGTGTATGAAAAATTACAGACAATGCAGTATTTCTTGACCAGACTTTACACATATATTAATTAGAGGTTGACACGTAAGATAATTGATTTCAGTTTTCAGCCGCTTGGTAATGCCATGGAAAGGGGGCAGGGAATGACATGGTATAAAAGTCTGGAAATTTGACATGGCAAGTCAGGAAGTAGCCCTAGTTTGGTTTATAAAATAATAGAGTATTAGCATTATTTTCTCAATTTATTTTTCAAAATATATCATTTACTAGGATTTTGTATGTAGATGTTTTCTCTTAATAACTATTGACGTGCCTTAAATATTGAAAAATTATAGCAACATCTTTCTGTTTAGGTAAATGTAAGAGACAGAAAAATGCATTAAAATTTAGTTGTGATGCCCAGTTAAGAAAACATCAGGGAAAAATGACAATTTTAATATGTCATGAAACCAAAATATATTCTGTTATGGAAACTAGGACACACTATAGTCACTTTACTGCCTGAAACTACACATTATGATCTTGAAAATAGTATTTTTAATAACATTAATACATCATATGTTGCTACTGTATGACTTACTTTTTACCAGATGTAAAATATCTTGACAATGCAATGAGAATTTATCCTCCTACAGAGTTACTATTAAGTATTATAATTTCAGAATGCCCATCATCCAACCCATAGCTACCCTGCACATGTGCACTTCATTCATTTTCTTGTTGTGGACATTGCTGCTGCTTTACTTTACGTTTGCTGCTGCTTTACTTTATGTTCAGGAAACATCACCTTTGCTTCACATATTAATGTAACAATTTTAGCTTTTTCTTTATGTGCATTGGTATGCATACCAGTACTTTGTTTGTATTGTGTGCCTGGCCTTTGTTCATGATTGAGGATTGAGTTAGAGCTTTAGTGCATACGTGACTTTTGTCTTGTTTGTAAGTTATGAGTTTATATGGGTTTGAGTTCAAGATCTAGTCTTGATTATGACATTAGAAAGTTCGAAAAGTGAACTTGTTTACAAGTTTAATGGGACAATTTTCATTTTGTAATATAGAGAAAATAATAAATTTTGAGTTGGGCTAAACTTGATGGTTTTGCTTTTCATTTCACTTAGTTTAAGACCGTAAAGTCATTGAAGAAATTGGGGGCTCATCTAGGATATTTCATTTCAGAGAAATTAAAATTTATTTTTAATTTTAAATTGGCTTTGTTTCAGAATTTTTGTTGTTCCTGGTGAAGATTTTAATTTCACACCTTTAGTGAAACCAACAGGCATTCACAATGTCATCTAATTTAGTGAACTTAGTTTCAAATCCTACCAAGAAGGGGTTAGAATCTGTGAATAGGATGAGTTACTTGAGCTTGCTAGATATTTTGATATTTCTGATGTAAGAGCATCTGTAACTAAACAAGAAATAAATATATTTTGGTTCAGTATTTGGTGGAAAAGAATAATTTGGATAAAATTGCTTTGTGTTTGATTAGTATGTATCTGGTCTTAACAGTAAATTAAAGGAATTATAGTTTTAATAAAACAGATGGAATTATCAAAACTTCAGCTTCAGAAAGAAATGATGGAATTGCAAATTCAAACAGAGGAAAAGGAGAGGCAGATTCAGAGAGAGAGAGAGAGAGAGAGAGAGAGAGAGAGAGAGAGAGAAGATTGCAAAGGATAGAGAGGCAGAGAACAATAAGAGAAATGTAGCTGAGGAGAGAATATGTAGAGAGGCAGAAAGAAAAAGGAGAAATACAGATTGAGAGAGAGAGAGAGAGAGAGAGAGAGAGAGAGAGAGAGAGAGAGAGAGAAATGCAACTGAAATGGAAAGAATTAGACTGGCAGGAGGAGCACATATGTCCCCCTGTATACATACATTAAGGTTTTGATGTTATGACCAATATTAGGATTGTACCCTCTTTTCAAGAAAAAGAAGTAGATAAATACCTTCCTCACTTCGAGAAAATTGCTGAAAACTTGAAATGGCCAAGAGAGCAATGGACTCTATTACTACAAAGTGTGCTTATTGGCAAAGCTTGTGAAGTATTTTATTGTTGAGAGAACCAAGTGTTGATCATGATGTGGTTAAGGAATGTATATTGCAGGGTTATGAGTTGTGTACCTGATACATATCATTATCAACAAAGGTTTAGAAGTTGTAGAAATACACTGGACAAACCAATGTCAAATTTGCAAGGGAAAAAGAAGGAGAGTTTGATAGGTGGTGTTTAGCGGGGAAGGTGGATCAAGTTTCCTATAACCTTAGACAGCTCATATTAATTGAAGAGTTCAAGAATTGCATCTATAGTGATGTCAAGACCAATCTTGATGAGCAAAAGGTTGAAACTTTGGATAATGTCGTTCACACAGCTGATGATTAGTTCTCGACTCACAAAGTTTCATTTGTCAATAAGTCTTCCTCTCAATAGTTTTTCTCGTTAAAAATAATCTCAGTCTCATATGAGTACTTCCAAATCTCAGTCTGGAACTTTAACGAATCAAACTTATGGTAAGAGTGATCAAAAACCCGTATCTCTTCCTATGTGCACTTATTTAGAACAGCTTCCGATTTCACTTGAGTTTTTCCATTTACTCAAATCAGGCCTCTGCTGTGGGCTAAAATCTCTTAACCCAATTTTACTAAATGCACATAATAAGAATTTTGTAGTCCTCTTGACCAATGTCAAATTCCTATAGATTAGTTTTACTGTCTGCTGATTTAACCCGGCAGACTTGAAATAAGCCAAATTTTGGCTAAGTATTCTCAGTGTGGCTTGTTAACAAGCAGTGTGTGGCTGGATAACAGGCACTTTATAGTTAGCCAAATTTGGCTATTTATTTTATAGGTGCTCTTTGCAAATATTAATTTTACTTCTTAGGAGGAGACTAAAGTTTTGCTAAATGTATTCTTAGCCAAAATTTGCTAGTGTCGGCAATCCCATTGCATAGCTTACATTCATGATGTTAGAAACTCAAATCTATGTAACTGACTGCTTAGCCAAATTTGGCTGTCCACCTCACTTTCTCTTTCCATAATGTACATGTATGCTTAGCCAAAATTTGGCTAGTGTCTGCAATACCCTTTAGTATAACCTACAGGTTATGATTCTAAGAAACCCAAACTTGCCTAAATGTATCTTTTAGCCAAATTTGGCTAGCCACTGTAATGTCCATTTTCACATCATACATGTATGGCTCACAGACAGTAAAAGCAATTTTGGCTAATTGTATGCATGGAGCCTAGAGTTTTAATGCAAGTGTTTAAATTCACTATATATTTATTTGTACACCTAACACATAACTTAAAGGGTGTATATTGTAAGTAAAAATTAAACTGAAAAACATAACATACATATGAAAAACACTTGGATGATGTGGTGAGAATTTTATTTACACAATAAATAAGAGTTATTTTGGCGAGGAAACACAATAATTACATGCAGGGAAATGTTAACATCTGACATGTTTTTTGAGTGTCAAGATTCTTATAGTATTTGCATAATATATACACAAACAAGATAAAATTCTTAGTGATATGATGGGTGATTCCACTGAATCTAACAAAGGTATGTTCATATAAAGAAAAATGCCAATGTATGCAATGATTTATTGTTCATAAAAGAATATTTAGTCTAACAAATAAGATCCTTCTTTAGTCAGTCTCTTTACTGTTAGTGGTATTTTTCTTCATGAAGGATTCACTAAGTCTACATATATAATATTCTTGATTTATGTTCTCAAGAGTCTAAATGATCTTAGTGACACTTTAAATTCTTTCATTCTGTATAGTTCAAGTGCTACCTCTGAGGTCACAACTTCTGTAACCTAACCAATTTAAATGACTGTCTCATCAGTGAGGTATAGAACGTAAGTTTTAACAGTATATTTTCTTTTCTGTCTGAGTATTCTCTTCAAGATCCACCTGTTGCTTGCAGGGTTGTGTACATCTGAAACATGTAAGACAATATATATATATAAATCACATATAGTATTAATGCACTTTTATTCTAAAGTAAATTTAGCCAGTCCTTTGAATGATACCCTATGTTTTGGTGCTGATTGTTTTATAGTTACAAGAGAAGAAATCAATATTTACATTGATAGTTTTCAAATTGCATTGCAGAAAAAAGTAGATTAATAGCAAACATTGACCATAAAAATGTGATTCTGATTGTGCTAGTATTTATTTTGACAATATTTTTATTACTTAGCTTTATTCCTCTATAACAAAGAGCTCCTTATTTGGAGAACAGATAAAAAGTGATTAAGACATTTGATCTAGACCTTGTAAAATGACTTTGACTGTAATACATATCACATTTTGATCTAAAAATTCATGGCATTATTTTAAGGCATTAAAGCAAAAGGACAAAATGGGGGAAATGATGAGTTAAAATAATCAGTTACCTTCACACCATTTTAACTGTGGTATGAAGACAGAAGTATAGTCAATACAAGTTAGTCTGTTTCATCCTTGTTTTTCTGACAATTTGTAATTTATATTTTAAAAACTGACGTATCATATTGGCCACCAAATTCGAGTCCTGCAGTTGGTATATGATAGACCTTTGGATAACAGTACAATTTATGTTCAGTTCCATAAAGTTTTCTCAAACGGCTCTTTAGTTACAATACCAACACAAAGGTGAAAGATAGCTTCAAAATATCAGCCATTGATGTTGCTTGTGGAGACTGGATACAAAAATATTATGCGTTAAGTGGTGGTATATATTTAACCTAAGATTCTTTCATTCATTCCAAACTGCTTGAAAATATAGGAGCAGAAAGAAAAGCATTAAATGAAAATTTAAAATACTGACCCATGACTTGAAGCATTTGGCTTCATTGATGTTTCTCAAAGAGTTTTGAATTTGTAGAATGCAAATATCTAAAATTATATTTATTGTGTTTAAAACATAACAAATCGTCCAAACATTTTGGGAGCATGTTTGCTCAGTATTTCGAAAGTCTCTAGAGCCACAACTCGAAGTCTGCATTCATTTAGAGTTTGCAGTAACAGTTTATGATAGCTGCTTGTGAAAACATCATCCACAAATCTCGGAGCACACTCTTGTATTTGTTCAAGTTTTGCAGTGTTTATGTCACCGCAGAAATGCCAGGCTAAGGGACTGAAATTGAAATTTGAGAGGATCAATATACATAAGATTGTCAGTTTGTTGAATCTAGTTAGCTCAAGACAGATAGATGCCTTGAAGCTTTCCTACAGAGAGTTGTTACATGTGTATCAAATTGTGGTTAACAGTCAATGTACTTCCAAATAGTTGAAGAATTTCTTCACAATTTACGAACCCACTGTTTATATTTCTTACAGGCTTCATACTAAATGTCTTTTAACCCACAACTAGTGCTTGAAACTTTTCAGGGTTGGCTTTCATTATGTTAGCAGTGAACCAGTCAATCATAATGTTCAACTCTGCTTCAAATGTGTTAAAAAATCTGATGAGAAAAAAGACAAAGTGTATCATCTGCATAATTATATAAAGAGTCACATCTAACAAAATACAAGATATCGTTGATAAAAACATTAGAAAGTAATGGTCCAATGATCAACTCCCGAGGAACCCCTGTTTTGAATTTTAGACCAACTACTCCAGAAACCCTGCAACTTATTTACTTCTAATGATTTTACAGATAGCATAAGGGGGACAGTCAAAAGCTTTGGATAAATTCATCAGGATTGCAGCTATACATTTGTTTTCATCAAGAGCTTTCCTCCAGTCTTCAAGCAACATGAAAGAGTGGTCTTGCATCCATGATCTTTACAAAAAACCACCCACGTTTGCAAAACATGTTTTAAAAAATGCTGCTAACTGGGTCTCAACTGGTATCTCAAACAGTTTCGATATTATGTACAAAATGCTGACATGTTTATAATTACTTTTGTCAAGAAGATTGTTCTTTTTGAAAATCATAACTACTTTGAGCTTTGTTCAGACAATCAGGAGAAATATTTGATTGATCCCCTCCTGTAGATTTGTTATATTTTAACTCATTATCATGTTATACACTCTGTCATGGTTAACCAGCTTAAATTCAAAAATTATATCCACGTTACTGTTGACCTTAATAGTCTTGATACTCATGGGTTAGAGGGTCAAAAGAAACATCCTTACCAATTTCTAATGTCACATTTATATGAAAATTATTGAAGATTTCACATATTTCTCTGTCGTTATTTACAATTTTTATACCTTCAGTGAGAATAATCTTATAACCAACCGAGCATTTATTAGAAAAATATGGTGTAAAAAATAGTTGACCAGAAGTTCCTAGATTTATGCCCCCCTACATGTTACTCTAACTTTTTTTTCTTCCATTAGTTTTCCCATGCATTTTTAATGATCTGAACTGAGTGTATATTTGAAAAAACACGTCTAGTATATATTGCTTTCCTCAATTCTCTGTTCATAAAAGGTAATGTTCTTTATGTTGGTATGTATGTTTTCTTGGAGCATGTTTGTCTGTAACAGTGAACAGAAGTTTTTCAAGCAACATTGTCAGCGTTGACAGATTCTGAGTGAATACTGGAATACAGGGCAGTAAATAGAGCATTTTGTAAATCATTTACATAGTCAATCACACCAAATCTGTGAAACTTCTATATGATGATATTCTCCTGGCTGCAAAATGCACAGTGTCTCTTAGATGAGTAAAGACCAAAGTATGAAACTCACTGATAGCAGTAGACACATTTAAGGTATTTATGCATTGGCCATGTTTATTTGTAAGAATGAGATCAACACAAGATGGAGTACATCCATACTTAAAACGTATCGGTATTTTAATTAAGCATGCCAGATCAAAAATATCACATATATTTTGCATTCTTTAGATACAGTTCATACAGTTTCATCCTGTGTGCAGGAACACCTGAACAATTAAATGTCATTATCCTGACACCATTGGGAGTATGATATTTTTAAAATAAATCTGGCATATATATATATATATATATATATATATATATATATATATATATATATAGTAATAACCTACATTTATGGAGTGAAATATGCATGCACATATACTGTATACACTATACATACAACCTGCGCAATTCAGTCTCAATTTTTTTAATCGGTGCATTGCCAGCTAATTCGTCAAAAGAGTTAACATTAATATTTTCTATGATTTGATATTTTGTTTACAATTCTAATTGTTACCTAATGTAGTCTACGGTAGTCTTATAAAATCCCCCCCCCCCCCATCTGTGTTGATACTGCTGGAAATATTGTGGATATGATGTGCAATCTTACTGCATGCAAATCTTTCCGAAACACACCTATTTTGACACTTGTATTTGGTAATAGCCATATCTAGTGCAAAATTCAAAATGGCCATAGGACAGAAGGTTGTGTAGCTAGAATGTCATAGCCTCAATGTGTCCATGAAGTAGGAGTACTAATATTTGTACTAAGGTTGTGCTATTCCATGGCGATTTAGAACACGCCAAACATAGGATCTGATCAGGAAATATTATGTACATTTTGCAAAAAGAACTCCTCTGCAAATGGTAGCTCAAACGGCCGTGAGAAATACTGGTAAGTCATAAGTGTATAAAATGTACAGCAATGTGTGCAGATAAAATTGTCAACAGACTTATATCAGCCACGAAAGTGCCAGTAAATATCATTAAAGTTGTGGGGTTGATTTATCGGCTTAAGTCTACATGTTTTCAGTTAACGAAAACGAGGGGTATCAAAGCAAGTAACTGGCATCCTTGATAATTTGACTAATAACTATTTTTAACTAACCATTTCAGACTTTACAATATATACTCAATGTGTTTATACCAATATTGTTAAGTTTCTGTATGTCATTGTGTTTAAGCTGTGATTTTCTCTATTTTATTTCACTTGGTACAAACACATGCTGACTTCGCTTGTCATGCGGTCCATCTCGGTAATATTGTAAAAGTGCATTACTTAACACAGGTTCCAAACCATTGCTATGAACAACATCAGTAAACATGGCATGTGCCACGAAAAATGAACTTTTTCTTCTTCGTGGCAGTATAGATAGTTCCCGATCGAAACGCCTTATGGGCATTTACAACTTCTGGTCCGCCATCTTAACGGTCAAATGCTTGACAACAACAGGGATAACACGATCCATATAATTTCTGTATTTTTTTAGTTTACTGGGTCAGTTTAATCATGGTAAATACATGCTGTGTTGTTGGCTGTCATAATCGATCAGGTCGTGATAAGAAATCATATTATTCCATCCCGTCTGTGATAAAAAATCAAGGAGAAAAGATTCGACAGCTGAGTGAAGTACGCCAAACCCTGTGGTTAGCTCGTCTAAACAGGTCCAACTTTGCGCACACCAAGCATTCCAAAATATGTTCTGATCATTTTATATCTGGTAAGTTTACAATCTTCTTTTCCGTTTTAATGTACATCAGTGTAGTCCATTTCAATGTACATCAGTATAAACAATGTTGCAAATGTCACAAGGTGATGTATACAAGTATAAGTACCGTTGTTTTGGTACATATACATATATAATGAACGTACTAATTATCAGGGGCATTACTGACATATTTCGTATGGTCGTCACTTATATTTTAGGCTAGAAAGTTGAGGGGCTTTTTGAAGTAATTGTATATACAGTGTCAATATGTTGCATCTAACTACCTGGATTTCACTATGTCTGATCTCATTTCTCAGTGAATTAAAAATGGGCAACTATTCAGAGATGGAGACAGAAGCTGAAGAAAGGGGGCCGGGTTGGTACGTGTGTACAGTTTGAACATATCTTGTTTCTAATTCTGGAAAATTATCGCAACTACATTTACAAGTAATATTCAATGTCATTTTTTTGTACGTTGCCTAAAACAATTGTACTCAGGTTTGATTATTCCCTAATACTTTTTCAGGTAAGCCTGCTGTGCTTTACGACGAAACAAACCCCGACTGGGCACCCTCAATTCATCTGGGATACACAAATGCTGCACTCACATGTACAACTGATCGGTACAACAGAATGGCAGAGCGTAAAAAAGAGAAAGAGGTTTATGATGCTGCACAGTTCTATTTAATGGGTAAACTGGAAAAAATGTTGGAAATTCTCATGATGAAAATACCTTGCATGTAAACAAGATTAGTAAATTAACAATGGATGAACTGAACAGATTAACATTAGAGAACTTTGAACTGAGACAGCAGAACTATGCAACTGAATTTACTGAGGAGTTCCTCATTGGAAATGATGAAAAGGTGAAATATTATACTGGATTACCGACATCTATAATCTTAATGGCTGTGTATAAATTAGTGAAAGGTTGCATCAATGACTCCTCAAAGTGTTCTTTGTCAAAATTTCAAAAATTTATTCTTGTGTTAGTGAAGTTGAGACTGAACATACCATTACAGGACTTAGTATACAGATTCAGTGTTTCTAAAACAACTGTTTCAAGAGTGTTTCTTTCACTGCTAAGTGTCCTGTATTCACGATTGCAATTCTTAATATTCTGGCCAGACAGGGAAGAGCTCCGGAAAATGATGCCCATGGAATTTAGGAACTCATTTGGCTCAAAAGTTGCTGTGATTATAGACTGTTTTGAGATCTTCATTGAGCGCCCATCAAATCTTCATGCAAGAGCATCTACCTGGTCCTCATACAAGCATCATAACACAGTAAAGTACTTAATTGGTGTTACACCTCAGGGAGTTATACCATTTCTGTCACACAGGCATGGGGAGGGCATGCACTAGAGAAAATTGTGGATGTTTGAATAAATTAAACGCAGGGGATATAGTTTTAGCTGACCGTGGATTTAATATAAAAGAATGTGTTGGACTAAGAGGTGCTGAGGCAAAAATTTCAGCATTTACAAGGGGCAAGAATCAAATGTCCCCCCTGGAACTTGAGACAACCAGAAAAATATCACACTTAAGAATCCACGTAGAAAGGGTCATTGGCCAGTTGAGGAACAAGTACACACTGCTTCAGGACACACTTCCTATAGACTCTGTCATAAGTTCTGAAGATGACATTCCTGTTATTGACAAAATACCTACTGTCTGCTGTGCACTAATTAATTTATGTGAATCTGTTGTCCCATTCAATTAAATTTTAATCTTCTGTTGTTTACATCTGTTCATATTAATCTCTGAATTTGAAAACTGCTAATCTGCTGTAAAATAATGATCCCAGCATACTAAGTTATTTTCACTGTTAGCGACATTAAATGTTTATGAATGATTGAAAGCTAGGGAATAAATGTACTATATTAGTGTATTTGGGGAACAAATGTACTATATGAGTGTACTTGGCGAATCAATGTACTATATGAGTGGACTTTGGGAATAAATGTACTATATGAGTGTATTTGAGGAATAAATGAACTGTAACGAGTGTATTTGAGGAATAAATGTACTGTATGAGTGTATTTGGGGAATGAATGTGCTGTATGAGTGTATTTGGTACAAATACTATTTATTAATTTCATGAAGCTAAATACAACGATTTTGTATAAATTTTAATGAATTTCAATACAAGTGAGCAACCATATTCAGATTAAATGCTTCAAGAACAACTATTTCAAGAGTGTTTCTTTCATTTATTAATTGATCAATGCACATCACTTAAATGTTGTCCTATATCATTTATTACAGTACTTTTGTATTGTCCATATATGTATCATCCTTTTTCCCATTCCTTATGACTCCTTATGATTCAATGCTAAAGTAAGTCTTATGTCGTCTGTCACTGCAAAATTCTCAGAACAATGCAGAAATATAAACAATTAATCATTATGAAAGCATTTATGTCAAGATACATGAACACACTAAATCATGTAACTTAACTCTGAAAATTTCAACTACTTCTTTTGCACGTCTTGGATTTTACAGTCTTTTTAAATTCTGGCAGAGAACGACACGTGGAGTAATACCATTTTCCTTTTGGTATTATTTTCAAGTTAACACATTCAAAGTGAAACCACTTGAAAGAACATGTTGCATTATCACACCCAATAACTGAATCATTTTCAGGATCATAAACTGTTTGACATGTACAAATAATACCACCACTGCTTTCTTCACTGACAGCATAGTTAACAATATTTGCATGGCTGGAGGACGACCTTTCACACAATACTTTATTCATATGGTAATTTCGAACAGCCCTTGAGTAATATTTTCCCACTAGCTCTAGCAAAATGACCTGATGAAAGAAGCGGTTTGCCTTTTCTAATGCAGAGGACCAAAATTCTTCATTGGGCTCTATCCTTTCATAGTGATAGTCTTTTTCAGTCCAAACAATGATTTCACAAAAGTCTTTCTCACAAACAAATAGCTGACACTGAACTTGTTAATAATATGTATGTGTGATTTTCAGTTGTAAACCATCATCTATCTTTTGTAAACATGATTTTGAGTCTGTAGCATCCAACAATTTCTCGCCTCTCACGCAGAATGGGCATTTGATCTCTATGCAGCCTTCGCCACAACAATCACATTTTACAAAAGAATCTGGTGAAGCACCCATGTATGGAAAGTTGGGACTGATGACAAGTCCACAACCTATTACTTCAAAATTATCATGTAAATGGGACATTTCAGTAATGTACCTCTGCAAAGCTACTTTCTCATGGTCACATCACCATTTTGTTGCACTGGTGGTGAATTTATTTACATGAGGATAGCAAATACTCTTGATAAGTGAATGGGAAGGCTGTTCAACTGATGTTTGACATACACCTTTCATTTTTGAGGCAGTTATACGACCTGCCCGGAACCTAAGCCACTCTTTGCAGTTAGCTTGTGCTTTTGTAGCCATTTCAACATGAATACATTCTTCTTTAGATACACTGATATTTGCTGCAATTTGCTCACAGTGTAATAACAATTCTTCTTTTCCCATGCCGAAGCAGTCTTGGTCCTCCAAGTCATTAAGTATAGCTGGGTATTTTTCATCTAAAGATGAAGGGACATAATCATCAGAATGGTTTGGTATTAAAGACAAAATCCCTGGCTTTTTACTTGACAGTGCGATCTCTTTAAAAAAATGTACATATTTCATCAGATGTGGTAGGAGGTATTGCAGACTTTATTGTCTTTTTGAGAGTTTTTGATGTATATAGTTCAACTTGGGTAGATGTACACATATGAATTTTGTCATCCAGCATCTTCTTTTTAGTCTTTGCACTAGTAAAATCAATTTCTTGAACCCGCTTTTGTTCAATTTTATGCATAGCAGATGGAAGCAACCAATAAGCTTTATTTTCTGTCACAGTGGTAGAGTTTCTAATATTCACGGTGGCCTCTATTGCAAATAGCAGAGCACCTACATAATTGCATACCTCTCCTAAACCTGCCATACAATTGCAATGAGCAGCCATAACTGTTCCATTTGACAATGCAATTATCCATGGCTGAAGTAGAGTAGCATTCATTTTCTGTGAATGTTTCACCTGCAAAAGAGATGTGTAAATTTTTAAATTTGTAACATTATTTTCAAAATTGATCAATATCAATAAGGGTATGATATGCACCAGTTTTATACATACATGAGTAATTTACAATACATGTACACTTATGCTAAACGCCCATCTCAATAAACATTATATTAATTATGGGGCTGTCATATAATTATAAATATATATTTAATGCATTTCACTTAATGTTTCATCATTGTATTTTGTAATTTCATGCGGGTATCATCTTAAAATTGCACACAAGATGGGAGTAAATGGGCACAAAAGATATGACAACCATCGTTTCATAAAAAAAAAGAAAAAAAAAAAACAGCTGCTTCATAACTGACACAACAGTATCAAAATGCATATTCATTTACAATACCCAAATGTAATTCAAGATAAGTAGTGGGAATGTATATACAAGCACGAAAATTTTGTACTTACACGTCCAGTTACGAGGAAATGCCCATTGTCAACTCGCTGTCGCATGTCTGTCACCCATCCACTAACAAAATAATTGTAGGACTCCAAGGATTTATAGGCTTTTAAGTCTTCTAAAGTGTATGCACTTTTCTCTGTGATTAGATAATTTACAACATCAGAGTATGAAATATTCGGCAGATCTGCAACATCATTTCCCCATTCGGACAATGGAATTTTGTACGGGTCCTTTCCACATAAACTGATTTTTTCCTCGTATCTTCTCCTTGTTTGCGAGTCTAAGGTATCTACATAATCAATTCCTTTTATCCCTTCTTTTGATTTTTCACATTTACCGGCCATAATTAACGTTGATTACTACTCTTCATATATACAATGATGCACTCATAGCAACACGTAACAAAGCAAGCGTGCCCTTAAAGATGGCGGATTACCGATGTATACCGATTGTGATGACGTCATGCGCAACCCATCTATAATCATTAGGTACTAATGTGGAAAATACCGAGTTGGTAATTTTTTAAAATATAATTCTTGTTCAGATTTACTAAATGTACATGTGGGATACTAAGTCCTATGTTTGCTTAAAGGTTTTAACAAACTGGGGATTTGTGGGATTTGTCATAAGTATAGTCCAACGCTGTATTATCGCGAACTCTATATTATCGCGGCAAACGGGATTTTCCGAATAATTTTGGACACACGCCGTCTAGCGGTTGTTTACAGATGTAAAGCTGTAGCAGTAAGGATTCAAATATCTTAACAGCACAGTTTCCTCTAAAATGTCAACATTTTTTATAACTTTACGATGAAAAAGACTGAAGATCACGTTTTTATAAAGTTCATGCAATTACGTTGATCATCATATAAAAAAATCCAGTCGAACATGCTATACCTGCATTGGCTTTGGTTACGAAATATATTTAGTGTATCGTCTGATGTTTGATGATTATAGGTCATATACTGATGGTGACATACATGTTCTTACAAGGTCAAGGTTGCAATTTCATTTCATGGTAGCCAATATGGACCAACATTCACAAAATGTTGTTGCTGATCATATTTCTCGTATGTACATAAAAATATATTAACAGTTAAACTTTCTTTAAATCTGTAATATTTTAATGATAAAAATAATAATATTAATAATAGTTGTTATATAGTTACATTTCTTTGCCCATTTTGCATTTAAAATTCATATAAAGTTAAATAATTATTGCATTTAATTTGTAATGTTGTTATTCATGGATTCCGCATGGATTTACACTTGAATTACATTTGTGTGTTGGATTTTATCATTGGATCCTTTCCTTTATTGTGGAAATACTAAACCAGTACAAGCGTGGACATTTATTCTCTTAGGTAAGTCGTATTTTATTTTTATTATAAGACTTGTGTGCTACCATACGTAAGTTGAGCAAATACCGCGATAATATAGAGTTGTTCCCCCATGGTACGTTAATCTGGGTCAGCCATCGTATGCTGTTTTATTTACATTTGAGCGCTTCGTTTGACAAAGATTTTGTATAGGAATAGAAAGAGGGAAAGTCATTGATACTTGACAAATTAAAAGTAAGCAACAATATCAAAACAGTTTTAATATGTACCAGTAAGAACATTATGTACCGCGATAATACAGCGTCCCAGGCTATGTAAGGTGTTGTGGGCTGCTTGTAGAAAGACAGCTCAGCAGCTTTCTAACTAGTCATACCACAATTACTATGAACTTTTTCAAAATTTATTTATTTTGGTTTAGTTTTTTTACTGTTCTGTATATAGTTTCAGAACTTTAAGCAATAGTTTGGACTTGTACATTTTTGTTTAAGATTTTATTTAAGCACAAAGTAATATTTATTGAAGGAATTTAATGTGCTTTTCTCTATTCTAAATTATATGAATAATATTCATTCCTAACTTATTTTACAAGCAAACTGCATATTGTCATATCATTTGTTATAAGACTCGGCTATATTGTCAAGTGAGTGTTGTCTTCACATACCAACATTTATATTTAGTATGTACTGATTTTCTATATTTAATAATCTAATTCCATGCCTGAGAAATTCTCTGATGCTGAAATAGATGATTCAATTTCTTAAAGTATAGATCCAAAAATGTTCTTAGGGACATAGAACACCCAAGTCATTGTGAGTGTTATCCTTGCTGATTTGGTATTGGCAATCCAATTTAATCATCACTTAATCTAGCACTTCATTCACATAATTCCAACATTTTCACCAAAAGCTCAAAATGTCCAAGTCATTGTTAGTGTTATCTTCACTGACATGATATTTTAACTTCAAGTCAACAATAATTGATTAATCTAGCAATCCAAAAAAGCATACTTTAGTGACATTTTTCTTTTATACTATACTAGTTGTCTCAGTCCAAGGTGGGCAAACTATTTTTCCATGTAGCCACAGGTGTGGTGAATGAGAAGTGAAAAACATCATACCATGCCAACACTGAACCAAACTTACATAGCCAATTTGCCACTTGTGGCGATTGGCGACAGGGTTGCTCATCCTGGGTCTAAGTCAATGTGACCATTGTCCTTACCAACCTGAAACCCAATTTAATGCCATTTATATCAATTCATTTCAAATAAATATTATGATATAGTTGAAATTGTAAAGTCAAGCAAGAGTTCCCTTTGCAGATTTTACATTTTAGATATTACAATCAAGTCATATTTTCTCTTCTGTAGTACACTTTATTGCAGCTGAATCCAAAATAGTAACTCTTATTCAATTTTCATTCACCAAAATAGGTATTAATACAATCATGAATTAACTGTATGGTACTAAAATATACCCTGATCTTGTGTGAGATTGTAATATACAGAATTGTACCTCAAGACAATGATAATATATTGACTTTGTATTATATCAAGACTGTCATGGTTATGAACTCCAACTTTATTCAGGTGTTTTCATAATGAATGATCATCTTGTGTTATGGTTGAGAAGAAGTCAAAATTCAATTTAACTCCATTCTCCCCACATTAGTCAATTGTTAAGAGGCACACTCATCCTCAGTGTTATACTCCAATGTAATTTTATTTGGATCGATCTTGGTGTTACAATATATGGATGGAGAATTATCATCCAGATTAAATTATTTTTAATTCAGACTCTGGTTACAGAGCCTGATGTGTGCAAGCAAGGCAATGTGTACCATAACCTTTTTTATTTAATTTTTTAAACTCCTGCAGATGAAAGAGGTTTCTAGATCCATTAAACTATATTAACAAAAACATTTACTTCAGTACAGATTTTCCTTTAATTAGTAGAGACAAAATTCACTTTTTAAAGTGGATATTTTGTTGTCTGGTTTGGCCTTTAATGGTACAGCAACACAAGTAGGTTATTTAGTGCCAAGGCACTTGAAGTAAAGTGCCTCACCCAAGGACACACCATGGTGGCTAACCTAGACTGGTCCAATGGTAGAATTTGAACCTACATTATGTCACAAGTCCAGAAAGCTAACCACTGAGCCACTACAGCTCCCCAACTTATAGTAGAATACCGGTATACTTTATCATCAAGAAAGATGGGTGAGCGTATGTATGTTGCATCTGAAAAAGTGATGGAATTTTTGTTTACGTCATATTTTAATCACACAATATGAAGCATTTTCTATAATTATAAGAGGTATCAGATCAAGTTAAGAAAAATCATACATTCCGTTTGCTGGGAATGTACTAAAATTCATTGTTACTGTTTGATTTATTGGTAGGAAGCTTACTTGGTCTTTTTTCTTTTCAAGTTGAATACCTAATTTTTTAACATCTGTCTTAAATCTTCAATCTTTTGTCTATAAAGTGACAACTATTGATACATGTAGGGAAGTTTTTGTCTACAGCTTTTGATTTTTGTGGTTCTGGTAGTTGCAGTATTTGTTGTTGCAGTATTAACCATTTCAGTAATTTAATGAATGCAGGGTATACAGTTCCATAAATGAAATTTAAGGGAAGATAATGTAAAAGTATGTTTCACTGCAAATATAAATTGTTTAAAAATAATAATAGATCATTTATCATATGTATGTTCAATTGTGGTAACTAATATTCCATCCAATATCTATATATTAAACATATCCTTTCATACAGCTGGCGAACGTTTAGATAAAAGTCCAATTGAACATAATCAAATTATCAATGCAGGTGTGTTTATTATTACCAGTAGTAGTATTGTGTGTATAAGTGTTAGTATTAAGATATCATATACAGGCATGATAAGTATATCATAATGTTTAAATGATGCTCCTTGTTACAACATAAAATATGTTCACTGGTAAATTGGCAGTAAAGGTCTTCACTGAATGATGATGCATAAACTGTTTTACAATAAAACATATATGATGCATCTCAATAATAATGATGATGTGGAGGAGGAGGATGATTAATAATAATGCAGTTATCTTCATCACTTAATTTCTAACAGATGTGTAATTGTTATGTGGCTCATTTTCAGTTTGAAACTGGCCTATAATTCCTGGATCTGGACATATCTGGCCCCCTGCTGATGTGCTGCTAGGGTCTTTACAACTCATTAGGATATCAGTTACACTTGGTTTACATTTAGAACCCCATGGGATGGAATGATGCCAAGTTCAAATCTTTGAGAGTATGGTTCAGTATCCATAACATAACTCCTGCAGTTATTATTAGGTTTGATGTCAAGATCTTTCATTAAATCTTTCAACTCAGGTTCTGTTCTACCATACACATAAATAAAGTCAAATGCAAGGCTTTTAGAATTGTCCAGTTTTTTCATATATTGTCAGTTTAATGGGCAGGTTAACTGTGCAGCAGACAGACTGTATATTGACATTGTACCATATAAATATCAGTGCTTAGTCTGTTCTCAGTGGCTGTGGTTTGATTAGTTACAAGTGTCATCACATGTGACTAATTATTGACAAATGTAGTGAAACTTATATAATTAGAAGACTGTATTTAAAAACTCTAAAAATCTTAAATGTGTGCTAGAGGGTTGGGTTGGCATTTATACTCCCAATTATGTTTGCAATGAGCACAAATATGAGAGCTTTTGACACAAGTTCGGTTCTGGTAGGGTCAAAACATGCAGGTACATTTTGATCTTTACAAGTTAGCATAATTCCCATGCAATACTTTCCCAACCTAAGTATGCAATTGATTTGATAAAAGTTTGGAGATTATTGTTTAGGTTCTGTTCTTGCAAAGCTAGATATGCCTGACTACTGCATAGTGAAATGGCCAGCTGTTAAGTCATATATGCCAGATGAGTAATTTTAGCCATTTGTTGAAGTGTTTTCACACTAATTTCATTTGTGTCAGAGTTTCATGCAATATTTTTCTGTAGAATTATTTTATTTTATTTTCTAATTGTTTTCTTTTATGATGTCAATTTTAATCCCTATGGGATTTATGATATGCAAAACCCAAATGCTTTCTCCTGCATGTATTAAAAGGCAACTAATGGGGGTAGGATCTGCAGTGAATCAATGGTTAGTATGCTAGACTCCTGATAAAAATGTTGTGTTCAAATCCTGTTATCAAATCCACCTGGGTTACCTACTGCAGTGTACCTTTGTCTTACTCCAATTCCCTCAGTACTCAGTAACCAACTTGTGTTGCTGTACCATAAAAAAACCCAGTCCATATTTATTTTACCTAATTTGATAAATCCTGACAAAAATATTTCTCAACATAAAGCATGACTAATATGTGAAGGTCTCGCATGTAATCAAACTGTTCCAAGCTTTAAATGATATGAACCTATTTATCAAATGTTTATCAAATTAACATGTAAAACTATTTTTTATTCAGTATACATTCATTGTTTTGATCATGTAATCATTTCTGCTACATTAGATCAAAATAATCTTTTTGTCAGAAATAGAGTCCCTATAGCATTTGCAAGGTCAGCCACTCAGATGCAGAATTTGAGTATTAATATGCATGAATATTAATCACAAAATTGTTCTTTTGCCGTATCTTGATGAGATAAACCTATTTATCAAGTCTGATCAAATTCATGAAAAATAGTTTCAAGAGCAGTAGCAAGAATGGCTAGTGAGATGTAGGACCACCACATTATATGCATAGGTCTTGCTTATAGCCTCTGTCATACAACATGTTCTTGGTGTAAGCATATAATTGAACAAGGTAGATCTAAACTGGATCATAAGCACTGTTTTGCAAGTCATAAGAAACTCTGCCAATCAGATGCAAGTTCATTTCATTACCATATCATTATCTTAGTCATAATAAGCATCATTGTGAAGCTTGATTATATAAGCCCAATGGCCAGGTTCAATCAAAATTGAATCAACAATACAGTTTCATGTGGTTAAAACCTCATGTATTGGTGTGCATGTTCACCTCTTCAATCTAGATATCACTGATATAAGCCTATATTCTAAGTTTAGTAAAAACTGCACAGCATTTATAAATATTGCATATTGGGTGGTAACATACTCAGTCAAATGAAAGATCACCTTATTATTATTAATGGATAACACTCATCACACTTTTAGGAGAACTTAATGATTTTAGTCTATATTGTGGAAGTATGGCTTTTAGGCTGGTTAATAAACTCTGCTAATTTGATGCAGGATCATCTCTTGTATATACTTGGATTATTCTCATTATTAGATTTGTCCAAGATGTTGATATAAGCCCAAAACCCAAGTTTTGTAAAAGCAATTGATCAGAACTATGGACTCCAAAGTAGCAAATTTCTGACTTTTGAAAGACAGAAAGGGATGTGAAATAAATAACACATACTGGACTATTACATAAACTTACATAGCCTTTTGGCTAGTTGGGGTAAAATATAAGCAACAATGATGTTAAAAATATGATTGATAAATTATGTATTCTCACATTACCTCTAGCCCTTTTGAACATAGCATTTTTCTTCCACATGTCAGCTCATAATTAGAGGTCCTTTCCCCTGATGAATGTTGTAGGTGAAACTCTCAGAATTAGGCTAATGAATTCATATCTGTAGAAACAAAACCTCTTTATTAGTCTGCGTATATCAATGTCACCTATTTCTGTGTTAGACTAAAATTAAGATACCATATATATATATATATATATATATATTCATTTTAGAATTGAAACATACTTGACTCCATGTGTTTATTTTACAACTGATGATAAGACATAACTAGTTCAATGGATAAAACGTTCTTATTTCTTACAACTGACCATTATATCTGATTTTACATTCAATGTTTGTTTCATTGAACATATTTGTATTTATTTGTTAAATATTAACACAGCTGATACAACATATTTCAGATGTTATGAACATATATTTAATTTAAAAAGAAGTCAGAGAGAAAGTGAAGTCTTCCAAGGCAAAATTTCTGAAAGAGAACAAAGACACTGCAACTCATATCTTCAAGCAGATTTTGCATTTTAAATACAATATGATCAAATCTAATATGTGCCCATAGGGTCAATTTCATAACACAAATGTACAAAGCCATATGAAATTAATATGAAACCAAACTGAGCAGAATGTGTGATTAGGTGTGTGCTACATTTACTGAACAATTTTTTTTACTTACTTTGCTATGGAATGCTTCCATAGAAATTGCTATGGTAATGTAGTAAATACTTCACTGCAATACAACTATTTCCATTTTTAAAATATTGTGTATCTTTTAAACATAATTCATTGAAAAATCAGTTGAAAATGAAATCTATATGGATACTCACACTGACTGATCTCATTTCCAGCAAGTTTTCTTGGCAATTCCTTGTCCCTTGCTTCTGGTCACACTTTCATCATTCCTGTTCAGTTTCATGGTACACTAGAGAAGTGGACCATGTGATAGGCTCAAGCTGTTAAATGGGATTTTTGTTGCCTCTGTTAATGTCATTCTACTCCTAGGACTAGTCACAGCTCTGAATTCTGTATCTCTGATTGTGCCTCTTGACTGCCAATGTCTGTTTGATCTGTCATCAGTCTTGTTATCAGCAAGTGAGATGGTGAATTCATCCCAGTCAAGTTTAATTGCTTTTAGACTCTCAGCTAACTGTCCAGCTCTAAAGCCCTTATCTGAGTTCCCCATGTAGGCAAGATACTCTCTGGGATTTCCATACTGTATCGGGTTTACTACATTGTAGGTCTATACTGTGAACCAAATGAGACTCAATGACTGTTGTTGTGATGTGTTTGACAATCACTCCAACAAGGAGGTCTGAACAGTTTGTAAAAATATTTAGTGTCAGTTTGCAGAAAATATAGTATATGACATAAACAATAATTTCAGGATGAAGAAATAGTGAGAATACTGTATTATTTGTATTCAGTATCTTGCATCATGATTAGCTCATTATATATATATATATATATATATATATAGAGAGAGAGAGAGAGAGAGAGAGAGAGAGAGAGAGAGATCACAGTAACTTCTAACTATTCAGTACTGACTTAATTTAATATCAATGAACAATATAGTCCTCTTCAAAAATTTAACCCTGTGCTTTGTATGCCTCCTCAAATTAAAAAATAAACATTGTACATGTTGTTTTGTCATATGTTGGTCATTTCTTGGTCAAAGCATATAAATGATGATGTACTTAAGGCATGATGTTGTCTTTGAGTATATTAAAAGTGTATGATCAATAAATAGTAATAATATATGACTAAATGTATTTAGAAGTAATATTCATAGAAACTATGATCATTAGAATATATATTTTGAAATGAAAACTTCGATCAAATTTTCATATACTTTTTGCCAAAAAACTGCTTTCACACTACAAATTGATGCAACTGGGATAATGGGCAAATGATTTGTTTTTTTGTAGTTTATCATTATGTCATTTACCAGTCTTTAATCTTCCAAATATATAAAATATAGTACCAATTTACTGACTTCATATTCTATATGAATGTAAAATTGGATTGAATTATTTTTCAGGTTGTTAAATAATATCATTCTTCAACAGGTTTTAATTTGCATACCATTGTCTGAAGTCTCTTTATTTCAATAAAAATAAAGATGGAACTGCCATAGTCATTGATGATTGTGTAAAGCTCTTCAATCTAATTATTTGATAGATGACAGGAACAAAATTGTGAAGAAGGAAACTATTTTACAAGAATTATAGATACATGATTGGTTCCGTCGTTGTCTTTCTTTAGTTATATGTTCCATCACTATGATGACTTCCAGATTTGTAAAGTGCGATTTGATGAGCCCTTAAAATAACATAGTCTGTATCATCAATCATTTCATACAAATAAACATCGAACCTGTAAAAAAAATTTGGCATCGTTTGATATCTTATGAAATGTCATGACTCTTTGGTCTTAAACTAAGGAATGTATTTCTCTAAGCTACAAAGTGAAAATTTAAGAAGAACTTAAAGTATTATGAATTAAATCTCCAATAATCCTAAACATTTTATCACAAGTGCAAATACAGAGAATGTTCCCAATTAATTGAAATAATCTTCAATGTGCAAATGTACCAAAATTCTTAATGTATCACACTTATATAATCCATAATGTATTTATATGAATTCACAATAATCCAAAAGTCTAAAAAGTCACTAAGCACATTGTAATTCCAACAAATAATTTAAATAATTCCATCCAAATGATGACTGAACACAACTATAAACTCAGATCATAGATTCCCTAAGACTTATATTCAAAACAGGACTGAGAACTTTGTTTACAAAACTTATATATACTATTTCACTTGACCCAAGACACAATAGAGTTTCCCAGGGAAAAACCCAGGTATTAAACTCAAATCAAAGTAAACATCTTTTTTTTAAACTATGAGAAAAGATAGATAGGCCTAAACTCTACTCTCAGTCACGGACAAAAAATCAAGCACACAATATACATTAAATATAAACAACAGAGGAAACAATTAACAAGCTACAACTTGAAATATGAAAATTCCATCTTTAATTAATGATTAAAAAACACAGTTCTCAGACAGTGAAAGGAATAAAATTCCACTGTTGAAGTGGCATTATAGATACTTTTGTAAGAAAGCAGTATATGGCTATGAAGGTTATTCATATCCAGTATATGGCTCTCTAGATCAGGAAAGAAAATGGTCATTCTTTGGATTATGTAAACAGTTGGCAAGAATTGCAACATAATGTTGAAACATATGATGATCTCTGATGTTTTATGCCTCTCTGAAGAAAATCCACTATGCCTCCAGCATACTTATGTTTCGCAAAAGCTGTTTTGTGGATGCTGAAAATGGCTTGCAAAAATGAGCTAAAATTAACCTAACACTGAGCATGTTTAATTTGCTGAGCATGTGTAATAGGCTGTATTGGCCCTGGTATTGCTGGATAGAAGGATGTATGTGTGTGCATGTGTGTGTGTGTGTGTGTGTCTGGTTTGGATTTTAAACATAGCTTTAACAATTTTGGAGTCATATCGCTATGATGTCTGCAGCATGGCAGTTGATAGTGATGTCTAACGCTGGGGCATCATGCCGCAGACATGTAGCATCTTGTCCCACCCAGTCCCATTATCCTGAAACCAGACCAACCAGTCCTAACACTAACCTCTTAATGCTGAGTGCCTAGCGAGGTAGCTGTTAGTACCATTTTCATAAGTTTTTGGTATAACTTTACTGGGGTTCGAACCCACAACCTCCCAAATCTGAGGCAGACAATCTAACTACTAGGCCAATGAAGTGGTCACTGGACAGAAGGAAAATTTACACCATGATAGTGGTCTTGATAAAGATGTTGCTGGAGTCACAGTACTAATTCAGGTCCCATAGTAAACCTATGGAAACACTATAATACAAAAAATTCAATAACTCTAAATCTCTGAATGCTCATGATCAAATCTATCAATATAGACATAGCCCTAATTCCAGCTTATGTGTAGAGAAAACCAAATGAGTCACAGCATATTTTGGATCGACATGGTTTTGAAACACATGCTTTCAATTCTGCACTAAATAACTGGGTGCTAATTTCAGTAATGAGTTTTCTAAAGTCAAATCTTTAAAGGACTAAAATTCCATTAGTAACAGATGGCCTCTTTTTTCTGTTACAAATAGGATAAGCTTCCAAACAATTCTTTTTACAAAAATCATATTTTTATTATTAACCAAACCTGGCCAGACCCAAATATACCCTATTTAATCTTTATCCATTTCTAAATTGGTTCCTATTCTTCCATTAATTAGTACCATGACTGACTGTACTAATGATATATAAGAACTGGAACCAGTCTAGGAATTAATGAACAAAATACATACTTTATAGTATACATGGGTTTGGCTGGCGAGGATTGTTTGATAAAGTAAACTTTAAGTCAAATGAATCTTCTGAGTGTTTGTCTTAGTTGTAACTGAAAAACGTAGACAATATTTAACTGATGGAATTTCAATCCTTTTACAGATGAGAGTGACTGGTAAACTTCTTTCTGAAATTAGCTCCTGACTCACTGGTGTGGAATTGAAAACACATTTCAAACACATGTAGAGCCAGAAAATGCCTCAAACCTGTATGGTTTTTCTCTACAGATAAGCTGGAACTAAGGATGCATTTGTGCTGATAATTATAGATACAATCATATACATTCAGAAACTTGAAGTTATTGAATTTTTAATATCATGGTGTTTGCATGGGTTTACTATGGGAGTTGAATTAGTATCTGCAGTCCTATAGAGAACAGCAGCCCTACAGTAATTTCATACATCCATAAGCAATTAACTTTACATAAATGCAAAATTATAGATCTATTTGTGGATAACAAACAAAACGAATACCGCATGTATACCTCAGAGTGACTTTCAGTGGGGTATTACACATACTTTCAGATATTACAATTACTGCCATGAAAGAGGGGAGAGGTTGATCTTAATGAGTGGGTAGTTTTGATTGCTAGTTGGAGTGTTTTGCACACTGGTTAATATCTATTCAATCAGATACATAGCGTTTATACAATTTACCATTTATAGAGTAATTATTGTAAGCAATGTGATATTTCCCAGTTGAATTTTCAAAACACTGTCTCTACTTTTTCAGTTGCAAATAGAAGCAGCTTTCAAAGTATTTTAAAAAATAAATTCTTGCATTCAACCAATCCTGGCCAGCCAGACCCGTATATATATATATATATATATATATATATATATATATATATATATATATATTCCACCCATTTTTAGACTGGTTCCCATTCTTCCATCAAATCTGTACTGAGTCCTTCATGATGAATTCAGAAAAATACTACTAAGTTCAAGAATATATCTGGGGAATTATCACTGAGAATAATAGCAAACTAATCATCATTTAAGTTAGCATGGATGGAATGTCCTCACATATTGTATACTAATCACAATAATTTAGATCAAATATTATCTTAATAATATATTTTTACTAATCCAGAAATTTTTATTTTTTTATTCATTACAGCCCATTCTGCACAATAAAATTTTCAAAACATGATGATGTCTTTCTTGATATCCAAAACTGAACAAAATGAAAATAATCTTGCAATTTACAAAACTGCTGCTAGACAACAAAAATGTCTGTGCTGCACTTTAGCTTTGGAGGCAACACAAATAGTAATAGCATGGTCCTATTTATGTCATCTTCTATGCAAAGCAAAGAACTATATGTCTCTCTTGACTGTTTAAAAGGACTTTTTAATTATTTTATTAAATTGTGAACTTTGACCTGGAGAGAAATCAACCCATCTTCTCAGATGTGAAGAAGCTTTGGGCTTTGTATTGTTTATATAGTACTTGTAAGGTGCACTGTAATAAAGTTCTGGAGCTTATATGATATGAACAATTCAGCCTAATTTTTAACCAACCTGTATCATCGTAAATTTGGTGTTTACATTGTTATACCAGGTGCAGTCGAGAAAAAATAAAGTTACACATGTATTCATGAAATGAATTAATTTTATAATTTATCTGCAGCTAAAATTTATCAACATATTGCCTGGAAGAGAGTAGTGCAATGGATATTGAACCATGGATGTAAACATAAAAATATACATTTCTCTAACAGGTGGTTAAGATAACATACATATTGTGCACACTTTTCAAGTAATTTTTAAACCAATTGTTCCAAAAGCTACACATGCTTCTACTGTTAATTTCATAATGGCTAATTACCATACAGGATACTTTCATTTTTTATCATGTAAATATTAGATCTATTCTATGATGCATTTGATAAGTAGATTATTAAAATATAGTTCATAACATTATCAGACCCATTTTAAATTTACATTTGTTCCATGATTTTACATGTCAAAATTATTAAAATATACATCAACAGTCCTTTCAAATATTGTTCAATCAAGATCCAGTTAGTTTGTTTAATTACTCATTCAGCTGACAAAAAATTAGCCAGTGAAAATTATAATGAATTTTATGTGCATAGAGAACTGTCACAAACATCTGTACATTTAATATTTTTTCTTCTGCTCAAATCTGATGACAATTTAAATATTATTTCAGTGTACTGCTTTGTCTGATCATATGGATATATAAAAATCCTGTTTAATATCATCTTGAGTTTGTTATGACATGCATATAAAGTTACATAAAAAAATTTAGAAATTTTCCGCTAAACAAAATTCAGTAACTTTGGTAAGAGACTGTTAGCAGCAAACAAATGGCCCATAGGGCATCATCAAAGGCTTGTTTGGCTATAAAGCCTTGCCATCATGATTAGATTACACAAATGTGTAATTAACCATGCTCTCCCAAGTGATGTAGGCTGTGAAATTTGAATTAGAGATGGTGCTAATCAGGCTGACCCTTGTTAGATGTCAGTCAAACTGTTAGCATTGGGCTACATGAAAGGAAAAACATGATAATCAAAATGAAACTTGAATTGACTAACAGTAAAATTTTACACTCCACCATGTTTCAGTTTCAGAGTGTATTACATATATTGCTTCCATCAATTTCTTGTGTTCCAAGTACTTTAAGAGTCTCTTCAGAACGGTTATTGAATAGTCACTGTGGGTTAGATACTTAGGTAATAAATAGTGGTGTATTGTTCTGTCATAATATTCATCATAACATTATTTCCTTACTTATTTAAAACATAGGTAGATAGATAGATAGGTTTGGTAGGTGGGAAGATTAAATCAAGATAATAAATTTAATGTCTCACATAGAAATACATGCAGAATGCAACTGATTTACCAAGTGGACTTTTGGGCATTTAAGTACAATTAATAAAATTGTGAGAGTCTGAATTCTGTCTTTAGCAAATCAAGAGAAGTAATATACTGGAAAGACTCAACATGTGATTCCTTGTTATTGGTTCATTATGCCCTCAATATCTTTGACCCAGTAACATCCAGTCTTCTGAAAATTGGTGTATCGATGCATCTTAGGGAGAATCCAAGCAGTTCAGCAATTCCAAAATTAAAATTAGGTCAGTTTGACTTCATTTTCATGCTCTAATGGCATTATTTGCTTCAGCTGTGTGATTATTACACCCTTGCTATGCTGAACTCTACTTCACGCTCACTCTTGAAATTTGGTATGTGAGTTGTCTATAAAGTAGTTATGGCATATGGATATACCACAATGAAAATATTTCAGTCTTGTCCAAAGTAAATTAGTGTGACCCACGTTTAATACTTCAGAGATATGGATTTTCAGCTACCTGTTCATTACACCCTCAATGCCATGGACCCTACTGCACCTGCACTCACAAATTGGCATGAGCATCAGTAATACAAAGGATAACTCCACCATGCCGAAAATGTCAGTGTTGACTTGTTTGCATGCTTTGGAAATGTTTGTCTTTTCAGCTATCTGGTGAATATGTTAGGTCCTATTTGATCTATACTCATGAAAATTAGCATATATATGCATCTCAGGGAGAGTAACTCAACCACAGAAAGGATAGGTCTTCGTAACTTTCACACATGAGAGTATTTCGAATTCTATATTTACTACACACTTGATGTATATATCAACTGTAACTAACATTTATGAAATCTGAAATATGGATATATCACAGAGTGAGTAATTCAGTCATATCAAAACAGGTCACTATGACTTCATTTTCAAGTCTGAATGGCATTTGTACGTTCAGACATTTGCTGACATTTGTCTTTTCAACCATTTGTTGCTAAATGCTTTGTGTCTACGGCCATATTACAACTGAGTAGTCTAATTTGTTTAGCCTCTACAGTGTCTATGGGGATGAGACCATGCTATCTTAATGCATCTTTATCTATAGTAAATAGAACAATATTCTTTAGGGCTTTAATGGGTGCAGCAAGGTGTGTATCACATGACATTGTGCCATTATGATACTGATGTCACCATGCACTCTGTCCTATGTAATCTATATTGTTACATTTACCGTAAATATTTCCACAAGCATTTAGGTTCACAATGCATCCCTGTGAAAACAATATTTAGCAAACTGATTGCCATAAAGTTTCATTGTTATTTTACTTTTGAACTTTTCCTGTGTAATTTTGTATAATTAGTTTGTTTTTACCCCAAGATTATAATTCACGATCTATTCATGTTTTTGTCAGTTATTTATTTCAAAGTTCTAAAGTTTGAATTATTTCATCCAAATGTGTTAAAAAGAAGTTTTTTATTTAAGTTTTGGTCCTTACCAAAACACTCCAACTAAAATAAGGAATAGTTTCATATGTTCACTTTCGCTCATATATTTTTTCATTCACATATTCTCATACATTTTTCTAAGAATATCACATCTGTAGCTACATAATTGAATTATATATTATGATAACCACACATATTAATGAATAATCATTAACTTCACAAAATTACTTTCATTAATTGACCAATAAATTAAATATAATTCACTATGTCAATATGTATAAAATTTGTAAATGTCATGAAGACATAAAAGCTACAAAGGAATTTGACTTTCAAAGATTTTGTTTAAATCTTTTCGCTCATTCTCGACCAAATTAATGTTTAATTAGAAATTATAAACATGATTAATTACTTCCTTATTTCGTAATAACAATATGTAATAAAAAGGTAACTTCTTTCCACAAAATGTTAGGTTTGCAAAATCTTTCAGATAAGCTGACATTTCAAGGATTTTTTTCTATAAAAACTATTATTATTATAGTAAGTGTCGATATTTAACTTTTCTATATTGGTTGTAAAATAACATATTTACTACTAATCTTTCATTCTAGTTTGAACAAGGAAGATAATGCTTGTTAACCATGCCAAAAAATACAGGTTTTCCCCAAATACCTATTTTTAGCAATTATTTTTAATACATCTTGAATTCTAGATCATGTACTTACAAAAACATTAGAAAACCAGCCTGCTTTTATAAATCAAAATCATTTAAAGTCTCAATGCTTGATTGGAGAGCACATAAAATCCACTTCTATGATGTACACCATGTAAAACAAAAACTGGTCTTAATACATTCAAGAGGGCGCTCACCAGTTATTATGTACTTTTGAGAGAGTGACGTATGTAAGGTGAAGTTGTTTGCATTTAAAACATGCACAGTGGAGAGAATGCTGGCATATCTCTATGCTACTTTGATGTAATATGGCTGACATTCTTTGGATATTGTACTTTTGGAAATTGTAAATGATCTTAACACTGCTAACTAAAATGACTGCTCCCATGTGCTCCAAAAATCAGCCTGAATTTGTCTAAAGTACACTATCCTTGGCAGCTATTAAAATAGGGAACATGAATTTTGTCAGACTAGACAATATCAGCTTCTGAAAGTGCAATGAATGAATTACCAAATATATAAAAAAATTATTGGCTCCTTTTTTTTACAATTTACCGCTAAGTTCAAGAAATGAAAATGACCAAGTGGAACTAGCACTTTTTTGAAAGGTGCACATCTGGAGTAAGGCCAAGCTGTATAATCCATATTAGAGCCATCAATCATATACCAAAATAAAGGGAATTAGAGGTTCTTTGAACAATGCCTTAGATATACAAGGTCTTTTTTAAAAAGCCAGTATGACCAGTGAGGAAACCCAGGGAAATTCTATTTCTTTAAAATTTTAACCCTATGCAAAATATGAAACTGTAAAGCGCCAACCAAGGGAGGTTGGGGAGGAGTATCTGTTGGTAAGCCAAAAGCAACAAAATTTTCTCCAATATTAAGTAAACGACATGAAGCATACTAACAGGTCATATCATTTTGAGTACATAAGATATTTTAACTAAGAAGAAATTCTACAGAGCAAAGTTTTTAAGTCTGGAAAATTCAAGTTACCCATTTTTGTGGCAAAACAACAATCACGACAATTGCAAATATACTCTTATGAAATTACTGGACATTACTATTTCTTTAATATTTTTGCATTTCTATTTCTATCAACATTATTGAATGACCTTTGGCTATATGTGTTATTTTGTGTTTCAGAAATCGCCTTCGCTCTTTCCGTGTTCTTTCTTTCTCTTACTGACGATATTAACTTTCATTTTATATGTAACCTAAGACTTACAAATCAAATGTTCACTGTAAATAAGAATGTCTCGGCAAATCCTAGAAGTAATGTACTTATCAATGTCAAATATCAAGAATTTTATAATAAAGACAGTGGATGACTCATTGAGAATAGCCTCTATGAATTGCCAGGGGTTGGGGGACCCAGATAAAAGTAGGGATGTATTGAATTACCTAAAGAAAAGAAGGAATACTTAATATATCTATTGCAAGATACACATTTTATTAAATGATGGGAGACTTAGATCATCTTGGGGTTACAAATGTGTCATTTCTTTTGCATTCAGATTCAAGGGGAGTAGCTATTGTATTGAACAATAACTTTCAGTTTACTATACATAGACTAAAAGTAGATGTAAATGGCAGCAAGATAGTTTTAGATATTTCAATTCAAAATTACAGGTACAGACTTCTGAACATTTATTGTCCTAATGTTGTCACACCAAATTTCTACACTGAAGTGAGGCAGAATAAAGAGGACTTAAACATCAGCATGTAATTATTGGAGGAGACTTCAGTAAAGCTATGAATACAGCTCACTAAATAACCCTACAGCAAGAGATGCAGTAATTGATGTTTATGCTGAATGTATTTTCGTTTATATCTGATGAGAAAGAAATATGGATTGAAAAAGATCCACTTGAAGAAAGAATAAACCTATCAAGTTGGCAAGGTCAGATTTCTTCCTAGTTTCAAAAACTCTTTTTACATTGGTAAATGATGCCACTATAGAACTAGGTTATAGAACAGACCACTCTCTAGTCCTACTGTTTATTTGATTCTTTTTAGAAGATTGCTATTAAGGGAAAATAATTATTTAAAATGATAGCAGAATGTAATTACTGTCAAATTAGTAAAAACAATAGTTACTTTATAAAACTTGTAATAAGTGAATGTTTAATTTGTAGTAACATGCATGTGCAAATGGGCATATATATATATATATATATATATATATATATATGTGTGTGTGTGTGTGTGTTGGTACATATATGAATATAAGTGTACATGTAGGAAATGGTTCCAATAAATATACTTTTTCTCTTCTTCTGCTCTCTATCTCTCTCTCATAGCCAATATCAAATTCTGTATTGAATTTAGAATTAGAATATAATACTATGTACTAGTGTTAACCACTATTCCTTGTGAAGTAATGAACACTTATAATAAACTGTGAGGTAGTCAGTGGGATGGATCCCCAACCTACAGCTGGCTATGCATGGGGAATAGTACACAAAAAACAATGTCTACTGACTTCAAGTAGATAAGTCATATACAGATATAAATATATACATGATCAATTCTAGTACATGTAATTATTTAATTGATAATTCAATAGGAAGAAAAGATGGCATACATAGGCATGGTTTTGATTGTGTATTAATTTAAAAAACATTGATAACTTTATAAATTATTGCACTGCTATAAATATCTGTATATTAATTACATCAGACCACATAGGACTGACAGATAATAATGTCTTAATTGTAAGTCAAGACAGTAATCTAAAGAGAACAATATGTCTTAGAGTTGTAGATTTTTCACATTTGAACATTATTTCAGCTGTTTCTATTTATATGCATGTCAAGTTTCTAGTTTTAGAAACATGAATAACACTTAATTTTTATGTAATCGTCTGCATTTGGTTCTCAGTTGCATATGACGAGATTTGTTAACCCAATTATCAACATAATCATACAATGGAATTTTATGTTTCTCCCAATTCAGGTTAAGATGGATGGGTTACATATTATTTTAATTGGTAACATGTTGCACAGTTGAAGTGTGGAAGGTAGAAATGATTTTTGATACCATATAGCTCTGCACAAAGGGGACTTAATCAGTGTCGCATAAAATCCCATAGGTAAGTGACACTGTCACACACACCCTCCAAATTTGGCTGCACACAACATTTTAGAATGATAAAATAGAATAACAGTACATAATGCACTAATAATGCTATAAAAATAGGATAATCATATTTGATTGGATAGTTCTGCCACCTTAACTTTGTGGTTTGCATTATACCGTACTATCATCTTTTCCTTGGACACTAAATATAATTGCAGTGAACATTTTCATCAAGTGCTCAAGTAATTCATAAATAAAATTAACATGTTTGAATATCGGGTAGCATGAAATTGTAGTTTTCTGTTCCAGATCTTGCTCTCATTTAACAATAATGTACAATCATTATCAACCAGCATACATTATAATGAAGCGCTTTGTAAATAACTTTTTAAAAAGGCCAGTGTCAATGAACATGTGCTTGTTATCTACTTATATATGTAATGTATATTTTTCAAATCTGTTATACCCTCAATAAACCGAAAACCTTACAAATTAATTTGGTCCAGAGCGTTTTCAGTTTTTAGTGGTTTCACCATTATCAATCGAACTAGCCCATAATGACCTGTGTCTGACACCGAATGATGCAAAAAATGGAAAACTGTATGAGCACAGCACAAATGTCTCAGAAAATGCAGGTTTGATATGTATTCATTATATGATAGCACCTGTAAGGGGGTGATGCAAGTCCAACAACATTTGTAAAAGTCAACGTTCCTCAGAGTGAAATTTTCCATTATAATAATAAAGGAATCGTAAATGAGTCTAAGATGTGGAATATCCAAAATATGGCTGACATGCATTTCCTTAAGAAAGTTATCCATTTGTGATACATATAAGCATTGTAGGCTATACATATATTTTTGTTTGCCTCTGTATCATGCTTCATTGATTATCTAAATGTTGTCATTCTCAAGCTCTGGTCATGCAAGGATCATCAATCAAAATGAATGTATCCTTCTCTGGTACTGTTAATACCAAACCATTTCAATAAATATGGTCACTGTAACCTACATTTCATATGACCACTTAGGTTTTTACACCATGTATACTTACAATCATGGGTTACTGAATGTATTTCTGCATGATAATTCATTTTTACAACAGCTGCTGGAGAAAAAAGAGCTGTTGTGAATCATTGCTGTTCACATTTTATTTTGATTAGGTTGTATAACTGACATATATGCATCCACCTATAACATTTTAAAGGTTTATTGCAAGAGGTCTAAAATTATCCATGCGTTTATATATGTTGGATGACAAGCTGGTGTTCATCATACACTAGTCTTACATATGTGTCATGATGACCAGATGTAATAGTCAAATTTACCCCCCTCTGGAAGATTTCCTGGGGAAAGAATTGGCCAGCTGCTTTTTTCTCCGCAGGGAAAAAATCCGCCAGCAAATTCTGTCCCCCTTCAGCTGATTGTTTTTCTCCTGAGGAAAGAATTGGCTAGGTGATTCTTTCTCCCCCTCCAAAACAACTGACTAGCCAATTCTTTCCCTCTCCAACTGTACGTGTTATATATGAAAAAAATGAAAAATGAAAATTTATAAAAAAAACAGATACTAACTTATTTTAAGAATTTAATAAGAACTGATTCCCCCCTGCAAATGAATATTTGTTTTTAAAACCAACCATGTTAAATCAAATTTTTATGTTAGAACTTATCATATTAACAAAAAAAAATATTAATGCCCTTTTGTCATCAAGTGGGTTTATATGTTTTTATTACTTTGTTTGGATTTTATATATAATTAGAATATAAAATGAGGACATACAACTATTTTAAGCTCTCGCTTGGAAGAAATATGATTGTCCCCAAGGTTTTATTTTTGAAAAGTTAATTAATCTCTCTCTCTTTCACTCTCTTCTTCTCTCATTTTCTCTCTCTTTCTCTTCCACTATCTTTCTTTCCCTCTCTCTTCCTCTTTCTCTCCTTCATTCTCTTCCTGTCTGTTTCCTGTCTTTCTCTCTCTATTTGTCTCTGCTCTTTGTCTTCCACTTTGTCTTCATCTCTCTCATCCTATCTGTCTTCATCTTTCTGTTATTCTCTCTCATCCCCTCTCTTTTCCTCCTTGTCAATCTCTCTTCCTTTCTGTCTTCTACTCTGTCTTCCTCTCTCCCTCTCTCTCCTCCTCTGTCTTTCTTCCTCTCTGTCTTTACCTCTCTCTTCCTCTCATTTTATTCCCTGCATAAAACTGCCTGTTTTCTCTCTCCTTCTTATTCTTTGTGCATCTCTCTTGACATTTTTCCCTTTTTCTTTTCTCACTCTCTTCTTCTATCTTTCTTCCTCTCTCTCTCTCTTGTCTGTCTTTCCCTCTCTTTTCTTCCTGTCTTCTTCTTTTTCTTTCTCTGTCTTCCTCTTGTGTTCCACTCGCTTCCTCTCCGTTTTTATCTCTCTCCTCTGTCTTCCTCTCTTTTCCTATATCAGTCTTTCTCTATTGCTTCCTCTCTCTGTCTGTCTTCTCTCCTCTGTCATCCACTGCAAACTGTATGAGGTGATGGTAATTGTATGTTCTGAGCTATAAGCTTTGCAATTTCAAGAAGTGAAGACAGCTACAAAATTTGCTGAAATAGTATTGTCAGGCATATGCGCTCCACAATGGTTACTAAAATGCTTAGCAGTTACCACAACAACAATGTAAATAAGTATTTACAGGACAGTAATATGGAGTCAAATACTGCGTGGGCAACTGATGCCAAGATTATGAGTGCAACATCACTGTTGTCTACTGACATTTATGTGTATAATACAAGTGGATCCAATTCCAAAGGAGTTATCCGGTATGATTGGTTGAGGTACCCAGCATATTTTTCCTTGGACATTTTCACTCACTCTAGAATTTATTTACAAAAGACCATTTGAATGTTTGTGTGTGTGTGTGTGTATTTTGGACTTTTAATGTAGCTTTGAGTCATATTACTGTAACATCTGCAGTGTGGCAGTTTATAGTGATGTCCAGCACTGAGGCATCGTCCTGCAGACATGTTGCATCATGTCCCACCCAGTCACATTATCCTTGCACCAGGCCGACCAGTCTTAGCACTAACCTCTTAATGCTCAGCGCCAAGTAAGGCAGATGCTAGTACCATTTTTATAAGCCTTTGGTATGACTCAGCCGGGGTTCAACCCACAACCTCCCACATCACAGGTGGATGCTCTAACCACTTAGGTCATAGGAGTGGTCCCCATTTTAATGCAGTATTAGTTTACTAAGAAGAACCAGGAAGATTCTTTAAAAGTTGTGTCTTATACCATGCAAGTGACTTTTGAAATGCTATTAGTCCAAAATTGTAACCTCTCTTACATGTAAAGGTTCACTTGAAATAAACCATATGTGAGATTTTGTAAAGAGAACCATAACCTGCATTATATTTCAACTGTGGGCCTTAAGCAGATCAGGAAAGAGTCCATTAATGAAAAGAAACTGCTGTTGGGAGAAATAATCAGAAAGTTGATTCTTTCACCCACACCCACCCACCCCCAATTTATTGTATGACCTGTTACATCTATGATATTTCCTTTTGTTTAATACCAGAGACAATTCATACTAAGGAACCAATAGTTTGTAGTAGGGAAAGAATCAGCTAGCTGATTCTGTTTCTTCCCCCCCCCCCCCATTTGTTAAGGGATCCATTATATTTTGATATTTCACATTAATGAAAAGAAACTAATTGGCTGAAGGGGAAAAGAATGAGATAGCTGACTTCTCCCCCTTCCCCATCTGTTAAGTGGCTCATTACATATATACATGTGGCAGTCAGCTTTTTACCAAAGAGTCCATTATTGAAAAGAAACTAATTATTTCAGGGGGGGGGGGAAATAACTAGAGGGGAAACTAATGGGTTGTAAGGGAGGGAGCAAGAAATAATTAAGTGGTTGGGGTGGAAGAATTGGCTGTTACACCATCTATGAAAACTGCAAGTTAAGAAAAGGGAAGTGGAATAAGCTAACAATTTTTTTACAGACTGATGTTGTATTATAATTAGAGAAAAGGATTTTTAGAAATGATTTGTACATGGTTATAATTCCTGCATATTGCGAGATCAGCACTTTGACTTTGGGCACATCAGTATTATATAATTTGTTTTACAATACTCAGTATCTTGTACCAAGCAATACATCATCCAACAAATCATCACTGATAATCCAATCAGCATAGTTTCAACAGCTCCAATTCATCACCATTAGTATCAAAAACCAGAGTAATAGGCCATGTGATCCAACTCCAAGATCAAAGGTCAGAACTTCTATATAGGCCTGTACAGAATTTCATTGGACTAAGGCATGGCTTTGAGAGGTTGAATATTGTATGCCCACCTAGCAAATGCCAGCTTAGTAGCTCATACTTCAGCCAGGAAGAAATACAGTTTAAGAATGTCATCAGTTTATGATTTTCATGAAGAAGATGAAGTAGAGAATGATGATGAGACAGTAGAGGCTGATGTGACAGGATAGAGTAAGTACATTCTATACTGTTTAAATGAATGATTTAGACAACAGAATTTCTCAAAATGTATCAATTGAAACATTTCATGATTAAATACCTTTACAAAGAAAATGGATATTACTAAACTAATTTCTATATTTCTACTTGAAACAATTTTGAAATTAAGTTTTTTTTACATACGTGTCATAGAAACAGGCAAATTAAAGAACGCATGATCTTTTATTTTGAAATATCAGTGAAAGGTTTAATTTTCTGCAAATGAGAATTATTATTCCAACATAGATACACGATGAAACAATGCAATAATCAAGCAACCAGCCAGATTTATTTTGCACTGTAGTGGGCCATTTCAGCTCCATAAATACATTTCTAATTGATACAAGATCCACAACATGTTAGTAAAATTAGCATGTTTCTTCCATGGAACTGACAGGGTTATGTATTATGTATGTTTTTTCTTCATTTCTTCTTCTTCTTCTTCTTAGTAATAATAATAATAATAATAATAATAATAATTGTGCTGTAAAGAGAATGGAACATTCCTAAAGCTGTTATTAATAGACACATTAACATATATCATTTTTGTAGGGTCTGATAGCTGTTATAACTACACAAAGGATCTGCTCTCCTTCAACACATGGTCTTTGACTCTCAGTGGACAAGGAAAGATTTGCATAAATCTTGATGTCATAGATACTGATGCCTATGTAAACGTGAAATTTAAGTATATTTCTGTATTTTACCAGACAATCTTACCAACGGGTGTTTTTTCCAGATTCTAGTTAGGCAGATGGCAAAATATTGTGTAAAGTTAATGAATTTTGTCGAACAAAATAAGTTTATCTATGGATATGTATTGCCGTTAAAAATGCAGATTAACAGGAATCGGGATTAAATTTAACCATGGCAGAAAATATTCAAAATGGCAATGTGTATCCTCACATGCAATAATGACAGAATTATATTCGGTGATTTATTGACTAGTTACATATACAGCAGTTCTAACCTCGGCTTAAAACATTTTCAAAAAATATTATTAAGTCTTTGACCAAATCTCATATATCATATATTTTTACATCAATATGCAAATTTGTGAGCCAGAAAAATTCAGTATGCAAATTCATTCATGGCCAGTAGCGAGCAAATATCTTGACTGAGAAGCAAATCTCTGAAATTAATTGCACCACTGTTCACTAGAGAATCAAGTTACCATTAACTTGCTGACTGTGACTAGGTACAGTTCCCAAAGAAAGAGGTTATAACAGTCTCAGATGGTGACACCTATATTAATAGTCACACACGCCCTCCAAATATTGTGTGAACTTGATCATCTTTGAAGTTTACATTGTTAAGATAATTACTTTTGATACGTAAATAGAAAAACTGATCAAAACTGATTTAATGTAACAAGATTTAAATATCCTCTAATTGATTACCAGTTGCTCACAGTATGTATCTGTCAATAACTTTGATCTGTCATTCACATCCATCAGATATAGTGTATTCAGATTTCTCATCTTAAACATGACTATACATCACAAGAAATTATGAATTCAGATCTGCTAAAGAAGCATTTTGTCAGTTATGAAAAGATAAAATTTATGCACAGGTTAAATCACAGTCTTCGGTTTTTTAATTTGACTTAAAATTACATATGTCCATTTTAATTGGACTTTGCCATTTTGTCGACATTCTAGATTTAAGTCAATCTCATGATTTTATCACATGAAATATATGCATGAAAGAGATTAAGAGAGACAAAAGGGTGATTTAACAGAAGTTTTCAGATAGTGTATGTACAAGTTTAGAATTGAAGATACTGTTATATCTTTTCTTATAGATCCCGATATAAATTACAAGTTTGGAGCAACTGATGAATGTGGACTTAGTAGTGATTAAATAGGTATAAAGGTAATTAACAAAAGCATATTAAATTCTCTTTTGTACATATACCTTGAGAACTCTCTTGTTTTGTTCAAAATGTGGACTGACTTGTTCCTTACATCAAACTAGACAATTCATAGTAAGTATATTGTTTACTTGATGTGAACAGGCTGCATATCTCTTTTCATGGGTTGAACTGTTGGCATGTCTCCATACTCCATTGAATTATAAATTTTTCACATTTCATCAATGATATAATTTTTACTTGTAACCTGATAGCAAAAATGTCAGTGATGAAGAATGATTATTTATAACAGATAATATCATTTAAGGAAAATTTATATGTCTCTTTCACTTATTCTTTCATGTGGGGATTACTTACATGCTGATTTCTAGTTGCAATTCTTTTATTTCTGAAGAAAATGTGCTGTGTAATTATGATTGCCAATTTTTGTCACTGTGAAGTTAATTTTATTGTGATCCAAAATTGTTACTGTTTAAATGTTGTTATTTGACATTGATATATTAATCAGAAGCAGAATAGTGAATAAGAGTTAGTGGTGGTTGCAGGTGGATAAATATACGATCCAGGAAAAGCTTTGTCACGAGTGTATATGGACACAAGCTTACCATTTTACCGGTACGTAAGTTTAGTAGTAAACTTTATACAATAAAGATTTGTAATAACAGTTTTAAAGGTGTGCATTCGGAAACTCAAATGTGTGTGGCAAGCAAAACTACAAGCTGAAATTAATGCAATCTGCTAGTGGTTAATTAAATAACTGATAAACTAATTGGTAAGTATGTGATTATCTGTAGATCACTGATTCCTGAGAATATACAGAGAACTTGTGCAGAACAATATGACTCAGTCATGGTTTGATTGTGAACCAGTATTAACATGCATTTTCCATGTTGCCATAAATTTGCTTTTGTGCAGCATTTATAAATCCTGTTTTAAATTTATTTTTCTTATTCAGCCGATAAATAAAGGATTGTTCATATGGGACAATTTGTGTGGCCAGTATGGATTTCATTATGCCAATAGAGGACTAAATAAAATGTGCTGTTGTCAGGATATTAATAAATGTTCCAGACAGTTCCAGGAGAATTATATTTTACTTTAACAGAGTATTTTATCAATTACAGATGCTGGGAATGAAGCTGGGTAACTATGATTTTGCTCTTCAAGAACATAGAAAAGAAAATGAAAAACTGAATGAGGCTTTGAAACTTGCAAGACAGGTGTGTCGGACTGATCATTATCAAAATACTGTGAAACTTCTCTAAATCAAATCATCAGTCTGCCAGAATCCCCACAAGACCTAACTGATTTAGTCGTGATTTTTTCGTTCTTTAATATCATCATTTTCCTGAGGAAACCATACTCCCCAATTCTAAATACAGAAACACACTTTGATTTTAATTTCAATGTTACACTTTAAAAACTCCTTAAAACTGAAACTCAATTGAAAAATGGAAACATATTTTAGCTGCTAAATTCCTAACACATGCTGAAACATGAAATAATTAAGGTTGACTGGTACTATCATAGCCTACTCTGTGAGACAAAGAACTTGAAAATGTTCCAGCAGGATGTGTGATTAAACAATACTGAAAATACCCACCAGCACAGATTAGGGCTGATAATAGGCCAATCTCAAGTCTTTGCACCATACAAAAAGTGAACATTTAAGGTTGATTACATGTACTAACAATTAAATGCTTGTAGGTAAGCCATTTGAGAAAAGCATTGTTTTTCTGCTGAATACCTAATTCTAAATGATGCTCTTCATTTTTATACATAATCAATATAACACTGTTCGCATGTAGATTAAATTAAATACAAGGTCTTTTATAATCTGGCATGTGGCCTCGCATTTGACGATTTGTCGATGGAGACTGACAAAGCAGTATTTTATAAGGGTTGGCTTTCATATTAATGTAGAAAATGATAATGTCAGTGAGGATGATGATGAAGCTGCTATTCCCTTAGCTTGACTGGCTTCTGAATTATGACTAAACAGCAACCCCAAGCACCTATCTAATTTTGATAATGACATTCCTGTTGAGGATAATTCTGATTCATTAAATGCATATATTTAACATAAAATAAACAAAAATCAGCTTTCTTAATTTTGTGCACTCTTACACACATATGCTGATGCTGTCATAATTGCATCTTCTCGCTTTGTCTTGTCACATAAACACTCTAACACTTTTTTCACATCTGTAAAAACCTCAGTAAACAATTAACATTTAAAAACCAATACAAATTTGGGTCCCAAGGGTTTTTATTGTATATCAATTTAGTAAATTGTAACAGTTCAGTACCAGCAAGTTTTGGGATCATCTTAAAATTCAGCTTTATCCTAATACTTTTTTGATGATATATTTTTGTTTGTTATTGGACATCAACTTCCAAGTGATTGGTCAGGATGTCTAATCTACTTTCTCACCAAGGTCCTGTTTTAATAGATGGCAGATTTGTATCACTGATCAAATAGAATTGACCGCTCCGGTGGCCTAGTGGTTAGAACATCCGTCTCCGATGTAGGAGGTCGTGGGTTCGATCCCCGGCCGAGTCATACCAAAGACTTACAAAAATGGTACTAACAGCTGCCTCACTTGGCGCTCAGCATTAAGAGGTTAGTGTTAGGACTGGTTGGCCTGCTGTCAAGATAATGCGCCTTGGTGGGGCATCGTGCTACATGTCTATGGCATGACGCCCCAGAGCTAGACATCACTATAAACTGCCACACTGCAGACATCGTAGCGATATGACTGAAAAACAGTTAAAGCTACATTAACAATCCAAATCACACACTCACACACACAAATAAAAATTACCTTGTAACAGTTACATTAAAAACTAAGTAACCTCACATTTCTCCTACATAGTTTTCAATAAATTAATAAATATTACCCATAATTTACTTTTACATGTCTGGATGATCATATTATTTTATCATTATTGACACTTTCCTTGGAGCTAGATGATGATATAACTCATTTTATTAACTAGCTCTAGCTTTGTTGTAGTTTGTCTATGGCATAACACTGAGTTAAATATTGTGATGAGGAGAAACAGTTATATATAATATTTCTCAAATAAAATTCTATTCCTCTAATATTTGAAAGTGTTAACAAACAAAACACTGCATGTGTCATTCAAGCTAAAACTTTCTGTCATGCTTTCATTGTCACGATATTTTCACATGCATATAAGTGTTAGACATGGTTTATGGGTCCAGAGTTTTACTGCACAGATGTCAAAATACAGTGTATATTCATACTGTATGTGCAGCCTTGATACACGTCACTTTGCTTTACTTTAAACAACGCAATAAAGATAACTGCTGGATGAGCAATTATAGTCCTATGCAATTGAACTATTCCAAGATGAGATACAATAGATGTAATAGATACACAGTATGAAAAGGAAGTTAGCACAGTACTAGATTTTAACCAGTGTTGACACTCAAGTGTTCATTTCATTCTGTAATAAAAAATTATTGAGAGTAAATTAAGAAAATACTTGAATACATTTTATAGATGGGCATATATGGTAAAAGAGTTAATTTGATTTGGTTTTCACTTCAGAGTCGAAGAATTCATGAGTATTTTTCAGAAGAGGAGATTAAAACTTTGCCTTTTTCTGTGGAGGGTATGACAGTGGAGGTAAGATTTTATTCTTTGTGTTTTAAAATACATTTGTTATGTATAGGTAAATTGAATGACATACTTCATTCATATTGTTGAAACATATTGTTACATTTTTAGTTGGTATCATTGCCTGACATTCTACATAAAATATTGATCACCTGACTCAGTAAATAACTTATTTGCTTGAAACAGACAACATAAGATGGGCAGCAGACAACGTTTACCATCGGCTGACATGGCAGTAAAGGTGAGCCGAGATAAGGGATCATGAGACCAAAGTATATGCAAAAGGAATCGATAAATGTCATTGACCTCTTATGTTATCATTATGTATTAAACTTCATTTAAATGAGCAAATGATTGATTAATGTAAATGAAGAAATGTAAATCCATCATCTTGTAGTGCTTTTAAGGTGAGTTGAGGGTTTTCTTATATCTAAGAGTAGTTAAATAATATGACAGTAATATCTGGGATGCTAAAGAATGTGATTCACTATTTTCATTTATATATTATTCTTATTTCCATAAATGTATAAATTATTGTATAGAAAAATACAGTGAAAAGGAAGAATGAGGCAGAACAAAATACATGCCAAAGAACTAAAGATGAGAAACTGGAACCAAAACATGTGAGTAGTTTAGATAGTCAACAGTTCAACTTTCCACTGCAGCAGACATATATATAGATTTTTTGAGGTTTATTAATATCATTACTTAGAAACAACACCATCAGCAGCAACAACAGCAGTTACTATAATCACCGTTGTTTTATATCGATGACACTAATTTCAAAAGGTTATTTGAAATCTTATTATAAAATATTAAATATTACAGAGTTCATAATTATGCAGTGTATTACAAAATGGAAACATTTCTGATTACCCGTATTTCATGTATTTTTTTGTACCCTTTAATTTATCCTACACAATCCAGTTATCAAAATAATAATTATTTAAATGTATCATAATTTTTCGCACATATCACTTTGTATTATTTGAAAAATTCATTAAATTATCGGACATAAAATTTCCACTAAGAAGATTTGCGTTTGCAAAAAAGATCGAAAATACCATATTCCCATTTTGCTTTTACAAAAATTAATGATTAATTGTTGGTGAGAAAATATAATGATTGATGCATAAGCATGGGCGCCCGCAGCATAGGTCAAGGGGGGTCACGTGACACCCCTGAAAATCATACTGCAATATATATATATTTCGACAAGTTTAATCATGCAAATGAAGCTGAAAATATGTCACAAGATTCTGTTCAAAACGCTTAGTAAATATTAGCTTTAGTTTCAAACTGCTTACTATACTACTCTCCCGGCCGTGACTGACCGCCCCTCCCCCCCATTGCAAAAAGATCATGCGAGCGCCCATGTGCATAAACTCTTATTGTCATTACAATATTTACTGGTGTTTATTAATAAATGAACAAAGGACTTCACAGACCATTCCTTTAAATATTATCGTTAATTAGTTCTCCTTATTAAGTCCGTCACCGTAACAAAACACCACGTGCATTTTAAAACGAGTTCGGAAGCCCTTTGACATTGCCTTATCCAACAAAAATTACATCTCAGTACATGCTAAAGTGAAGACCATAGACCACTGGTCAACTAGTCTTATTGTTTCATTAGTCATACAAACATAAAATATAAAAACCTTGTCATTTTCCATCGTAAATTTGAAAGTCACGGACTCCGTTAAATCGATTCGTATATATACATATACTATCTTTTAAGTGCTTGTTCTGTTTTGACTTGGATATAATTAACATTTTATTGCAAATCTATTCTACGATATACCCCACTATTATCTTTATTGGCGAGTTCGAATAACAAGTAATGCATATGATCGCTTGTCCTTATAACATCTGCTATATGGACAACAGCTTCAATAGCACATTGACAGACTTTCATTTCCCTAAAGAGAGCCTCATTTCCCCACTGGCAGCCTTGCTGATTTGACCTCTTCAGTCGATTCTTGCCCTCAATCTGGTTTCAACTGGAATAACCAAAACCCTAAACATGTTTAATTACCATGTAAAATAACACTGCATAACCATGTGGTTGTTGTGACAATGTACATCGTAATTAAAACAAGAATGAACTGTTGATTTAGCGGTGTTTATTCCTAATGGAATATAGTAGGGTCATAATACATGAGGATTATCCCACTCGTCAGGTAACTGAAAATAGTCTTTTTTTCTCTTTGCAAAAGCTACAAATAAAAACTACACTGAATAAATACGGTCTTGTACACTGAAAAAATTTTGTTTGATTGATCTCTCTGGCGTGCGTGTACACACACACACGCGTGCGCGCGCACTCACGCCCATTAACTTAAACGTTGACTTCAAGTTCTTTATTTTTTATTGCAGTTTGATAATGAGATTATTGTTGAGGTAAAAATACAACTTGCACTTAATTTCTTGACGATGTGGGGTCGTATCGTTGCGTACAATTTACCAATAAATAATACCCATAACTTATACATGTTCAAACCATCTTGATCATTTTGCCAATATTACACAACATAACAGCTACATATGTTCTAAATGCAGATGAGCTTGCACACTGAGACATAATCCTCTCTCTCTCTCACTAATAACAACAGTACTTTTGATTTATTGTAATTAGATTCTTGAATTGAGAGCAGAATGAGACAGAAAATATACGTTTACTTTGTACGTTTGTACCGTTAGGTTGTCGAGTAGTGTGTGTACCGTAGAACTTGTTTTGGTACGATCCCTTTATTTTTCGTACACGGTCAGTACTACCAAATGATAATTATTTATTTTACATATAATTTTTCGTACACTGAAATTAATAATTATTTTTTCGTGTATGAAAAATTACATAAAATACGGTAAGTATTGATTTGTTTATTGTGCATACGTAGGTTACGTATGAGTTTTGTCAGGAAATACTCTATTCAGTTGTTTATTAGACACAAAGCATTACTGATCAGCAAAGATGGATACATGCTAAAATGCAAGATAAGAGATTTGGTTGCTTTGGGTTTTCTGGTGGAGCCAATATGATTTAGAAGTGACTGACTTCAATTCCAAACTGTAATGTCATTCTGCAACACAATTGTTTTCTTAAGCTTGTGTACCTATTGAATTGTGATTTATGTGCTTCTTATCATTCTGTGATTGCAAATGAAAATAAGACAGTTTTTCTTCTGTCACTAGTTCTATGTCAAAAACAGTTTATCAATACCCAATACCAATAATAAAAAGTTATTTAGTGCTAAGGATATGACAAAACTTGAATAATACTGATGGTATGATGTGATCATATACTCTTTATTGACTCCTTCACTATCATCAGCACAAGGCCATTCATTTCAGGTACCAACAACATATTTAAGAAATTTGGACATAAAAGTCAGTAGACTTTCTTTTATGAAAACAGCTGTATCTATAAAGTGACATTAATCCAGAAGTCATAAAAATGTGCAAAAGTTAGTAAATAATTTATTTTCAGTCCCAACGGGAAAGAAGAAAATGCTTTGTCAATTATGATTTTCTTTGTAGGTAATCTCTCCAAAAACTATTGGGCTGGTGGAGTACAATGCTGGTGCAATCTACATGGGACTACTGGAGGGTCAAGATATGATATACTGCAAAAAGCCATTAGGGAAACTTAAGAATGGAAATTTTAAATTTCAGTTTGATGATGGTTTAGAAACAACATTAAATATGAAAGATATCCAGAAAATCAACGAAATTTTTTATTGATCACCAAGTTTGAACTAGAGATAGTGAACAACCAAATATCTGTTATGGAAAAGGAACAAGAACAAATAAAGGAAGCAATTGCAATACACATTAAAAGTTAAGCACAGGTATGACTTACTGAACCACTCTCAAGAGATTCATTGGTTGATCTCTCCAGTATAGGACACAAAGTACTAATGGTATGGAAAAATGGGAACGAGCCTGGAAATGGGTGAACATTTAATAGAGTATATATGGGTTTGGGTGGCCAGGATTGGTTAATAATGTAAGTTATGTTTTAGGAAAAAGAATCTTTTGAGAGCTTATCCTAGTTGTGAGTGAAAAAAAAATAGAGACATTGTTTTATTGATGGAATTCCAGTCCTTTAACAGTCTTGAGTTTGGAACACTCATTACTAAAATTAGCACCTGACTCTTTGGTGCGGAATTGAAAGCACGTTTCAAACACATGCAGGTCCAGAAATTTCCGCGGCTCATATCCTTTCCTCTACAAAGAAGCTGACATCCATGTTTCATCTATACTGATAAATATAGGTTTGATCATGGGCACTCAGAAATTTTAAGTTATTGAATTTTTAATATCATGGTGTTTGCATAGGTTTACTATGGGAACTGAATTAATACCGTGACTCCAGTAAGACCTGCCTACTTACTGCATACTCCCTCCTTGTAGCTAATGAGTTTTACTCTGGGAGTACTGGATTTGACTGGTAGTAATAGTTCTCCTAGAGTATTATGATCGGGTGATTATTATCAAAGAAACATTATACTAGAACTGACTGGTTATTAAGGGGTAAAACAGCATCTCTGTGTAGTCACTAGGTCACATCAATTATTTTTTAATTATAATAGAAGACATGTCTTTTAGAGTGCGTAGAAATTTATACATTCAATCACTTGCCTTTAAATCACCAAAGTTGAACCTCAGGCAATCTTTGAAATGGAATATTTTATGCAGATAATATATGGAATATATCTTGTTAAAACTGTAAGATTTAAATATGTTACAAAATATCATCATATAGAAACAAAGTTTTACATAATTATGAACATGTACATTTGAACTTGAAACAAAAAATCATGTTTGTGTTTACTGTTATATTTAAATCTCCAGTCACTTCTCTTATGTGATGTCAGATTTAAAAATAAAATGGATTACATACTTGATAATATGCTTCCTATTACTCTATCTGACCTAAGTACTATCATCCAATTTGTTCCTCCTATCCCTTTTTATGAAATATTCAAATAAAGACATAATATCAATTGCAAGCTTTTGCTTCATTCATTTACATTCTTATTGCATAGACAAGTTGTTGGTTGAACAGATTATACATGTTAGCTGTACTTTATTTCTGTGCTGCAAAGGTTTATGGTTCACTGAAAGTCAAAGCCAATTAAGTTATTCGTTACAAAAATTTATATACATGAAACCCACTGGTCAAGTGTACTTACTGGTAATTTTAAATGTGCACAAGTTATGTCATGACGTCATTTTATGGCAAAATTTAACAAAACACTACTTGAAATAATACAATTTCAGAAAGTTCTAAATTTACATTTAAAATAAGGATATCTAAAGGTCATGTGGTATTATCGTTAAAAATATGGGTATTTAATAGCAATGTGGTATTATCATTTTGATTCTCTATTCATTTCCTCTGGATTACAGCTCAGAAAATTTGTATTCACTAGACAGTATTCTGATTGCACATTTATGAACAGTAGGGTTGGAACACATTAGAATGGAATGGTGGTGGGTGGAGGTAAAATAGATAATTTACCTCATGAATTTATCTAAAAATACTAACCTTATAAAAATCACTGGGATGGTTTGGGATTCTGCCATTCATTAAATTTGAATGTTACACTGTTAAGTTCTGTACTCTATTATATACATTTTAAAACAGCATGCAACATGAGTAGTCCAACACAAGGATCACATATGTGTTCTTTATAGGTGGCCTTATACACAGATGAATGTAATGTGCAAGGATTTAAGAGAAAGGCATGAAACAACAGAATGAGTGAGAGAGGAAATGTGAGAGGAAGGCAGCAGACAGAGAGAAAGAAAAGAAATAATAGTTGGCCAAGTACATATAAGTAGATGGATATATAAAGGGATTGATAACAGATTAATAAGACAGAACATTGCAAGACTGCAATAGGCTGAACCGTATATGCAATAAATGTAATTAGAGGCAGTTGTTGAAATCAGTTAGGCAGCTGAGATTGAAAGTATGTCTAATTAAGTGCGGTTGAGTAGTTCAGTGATGGGGAAAGAAACATGCTTAGATAATCATGGTCACAGTACACAAGGATCCATGGGAGCAAAAACAGTGGTCACTGATCAGGTGGTCAACATCTGCAGGCAAACTTGATAGAAAATTGAGAGGGGAAAGGATGGCTTTTATAAGCAGGTGGCCACTAAACCAGGTTTTGACTACTTATTACCAAACTCCACTTGCAATTAAAAGGGTGCCATTCAGCATGAGTCTACTGTATAAACACTTGTTAAGAAATATAGTAACATTATTTTCTTTTTATTATTACAAGATTTTATTTCAATTCTTCCAAACGTTGGCTGATCATCCACTTATCCAAAATATATTTTATTTCTTTGATCCTCACCTTCAGCTTATAATAACAGTTCTTGCGGTTATTAAACAAATATTTGCTAAACATATATTTCTCCAAAATTGGTTTCTGCCTAAAGGTTACACATGTACATTATGTTATGAGACACTGAGGTGGATAGCCAAATTTGGCTAAATTATACAGCTTTTAAGCTTTTCAGTTCTAACAGCTACACATGCAGCTTGTACTAAAAGCTGATGCTGACACTAGCCACTAGCCAAATTTTGGCTAAGGATACATTTATCCAAAATTTGGTTTTTGCCTAAATGTCATACAGTACATTATGGAAAGGGACATTGTTGCAGTTAGCCAAACTGGGCTAATCACAGTTACCTAGATTTTGGTCTTTTGCAACCATACATGTGGGTTATACTAAAAGACTAGCCAAATTTTGGCTAAGCATACATTTATCCAAGATTTGGTTTCTACCTAAGAGTGTGAAGAACAACTTTGTAGGAAATAGCTAAATTTTGCTAAATGGACATTAGTTGTGAACTAGCCTCACTGAGCATGGCAACTGGAGCCCTTAGCCAAATTTTGGCTAATTTAAAACCTGCCTAGCTCCTCCAACAGAGAGTAAAGCTTTTGAACAGTTATAGATCATGTATTGGTCAAAAGCTCTTCAAAGATTCTCATTATGTGCCTTCACTACTTTGGGTTAAGAGATTTTAGCCCACAGCAGAGGCCTGATTTGATTAAATGGAAAAACTCAATATTGCTCTAAAATAATACATTTATTTCAGTAATCAAATGCAATGATCTACACCATAACTGACACATGCATATCTCTCATTAGTAACTTTGCAAGGCACAAGAAAACATGAATGCAGTGAATGTCATATTATATGCCCGAATCATTTTTAGCTTACTATGACCAATACCTCTGACCAACAGACCCAAGAATATACTTATCATGACAGTGACCTTTAACTTCTAGACCCTAGACTCTACAGGTTTATTTACTACCCTAAGTGTAAGTCATTTGCAAAGTTTCATCAAGGAACCTGAGCCACAATGACCTTAAATTTTTAAATGTTTACCACAAAATCAATAAGTCTCTTCCTTACCTTCAGTGCAAGCCTTCCACAAACCTTGGTCAGGGTACATGATCTAGAACTAAAGTTATTATGGAACAATATTTTTCTTCATTTGACAAGTGACCTTGACCTTTGACCCCATAAAATCAACAAGTATCTTTCTTACCTAATGTGCAAGTCTCAAATAATGTTGCCAAAGGTACGTGGTCAAATTGATATTATTTTGCAGTAACCATATTTCTTTATCCAGTCACAATGACCTTGACCATTGAGCCCCAAATTGTGATGCTTCTTTACCACGAGTGCAATTATTCCATAAAGTTTAATCCAGGTATGTGTTGTAAAACAAATCTTATTATGCATGAACCATGTTTTATTATTTTAGTGCACAGTGACTGCTTTTCTGCTTTGGACAACAAATTGATATACTTGTTCCTTACCTTAAATACAAGCAATCAATAATGGTTGGTCTAGGTCTGAGTATAGAACTAATGTTACTGAGTGGAAACAATTTTATTATTTTAGTCACAGTAGCCTTGACCTTTGATATTTTGACCCAAAAAATTGATAACCTTTATAAACGCCACAAGTACAAGCTATCCACAACATTTGCTCCATGTATGTGATGTTAAACTAATGTTCTTGTTCAGAAAACATCTTCTTCTTTTAGTCACAGTGCCCTTGACCTTTTCAACCCAAATTTAATAGTATTGTTCCTTACACAAGTGCAAGTCATCCTCAAAGTTTGGTCTATATATGTTTTTTAAAACTAAAGTAATTGTAAAGAAGCCATTCATCTTCTTTCAGTCAGTGATCTGACCTTTGGCATTTTGAGCACAATATCCACAGGATACTACCTTACCCCAAGTTTGGTAACTGTACATTGTTAATGTGCCAAAACAATAAAAAAAATTCAGTCAGTGACCTTGAAATTTGACCTTTTTACCCCTAAATTGATAGGATTTTTCCCCATTCCAAATGCAAACTATACACAATTTTTTTTTTTAAATGTATATGATGAACAACTTGAGCTGATGTGAGAAAACAAAACTGGTAACATACAGATAGCATTATATAAACATACTCTCCTTCACAGTGGTTGTACCTAAATATGAAAAACTTAGCCAATGTCTTCTTAATAATAAACCTTGCACCAAATCTGGTTTGGTCATTCATAAGGAATTGAGGCAAAACAAATTCATGACACAAAGATATGCCGAAGTGCCCCAATTTCAACCAATTTTAAAAAAGTCTATTATTTAAACAGAAGCTATGGAGAGCTGTTTGAAATGACAATTACATGAGGATACATTGGTCATCAACTCTTATTATGGGAATGACAATTCCCAAGCCCAGCTAGACCAGAAAAAAACAAACAATAAACTTTCATTTAAGCAGATCAATTTTAAACAGCCTCAATTTTATACTAATCATACTACAATTCTGTTGTCATGGTAATGAAAAATATTGAAAGCAGAAGATGTTAAGTTTCAAACAGGCAACATGTTTAAAATATGTAATAAATCTGGACGAAATATCTTGAACACTTTTTCAATTTTCAGAAACAAAAACATTTACAGACTAATGGATCACAGACAGACAGATGATATTACACATGTTGAATAAAAAATGAAAAATATTCCAATTCTAAGACCATTTTCACCACATAATCCTTGCCTGGCTAAAAGGTAAAAATTAAAATTCTTGCCCTGTTGTCAGCATGTTATTGCTTTGTATGGCAACATAAAAAACACTGATTTGCTTTCAGTACCCTCAAAAGTCCGTTTCATTGCAGAATGTTCCTAATTTTGTATCACCCCTATAAATTTTATTGCATACTATATTATGCCATAATGTAACAGCAACATGAATATTTATGATGAAAATTATTCTGTTACAAAGTTATTTTACTATAACCCAGTATGACACATTACAAAAACATTATACAAAATTAAAACAAAACCTTAAATCTTTTCCCCCAATATATTTGAACCAATGAACATATTTGACACATAATATTTAAAGAAATTGCTCTGAATTTGTGCATTTTAGTTTTTATTTGAAAATCATGAATAAAGGACAAAAATTGAAACCATGAAAGAAGAGTTCATTGAATAGATTCTCTACTTGCCTAAAAGAATTTGTATAATCACAAGAAATCTGTTTCATCCCTCTTTGATTCTCATCTCATGTAATCTTGACCAATTATAAAACACCAAAGTTGGTAAGAAAAAAGTATTTTATGTTTGAGTTAACATACTGGCAAGATAGGAATAAAAGTATCATTCAATGTGTTTTTCAGATATATCCACAAATTCTTTTTTTTTAATTTAGAAAAAAACTAAACATTCATACTTGGTTGTTTTCGATGCTCACAAGCCATCACAGATAAAAACCCACAAAGATTTCTGACCCTGAAATTAGTGTCAAAGTCGAGATTATCAACTTGTTTACTGAAAAACGATGAAGAAGAGAGTTAAAATTTACTTGTACATATGTACAAATCAATGCATTCATAAATTAACTGAAGTTCAACAATGACAGCAGTGATCTTTGACTTTTTCAAGAAGGTCTGGTTTTCAAACTTGTTCACAATGGTGCAGACAAGGTCTGATCTGCACAATTTTCATTCATGGTCCACTACATATTACAAGGGTTTGTTTTAATGAAAACACTATGTCAATGCCACCATTCACTGAGGAGGAATAGTGATCACTAGACTGATACAATGACCATTATGGTTGGCATTTTTTAAGGTAAGTCAGCACCAATTTCATTCAGGAACAACTACATACTGTTGCAGTGTTTAAACAAAAACCCCACTTGATACAACCAACCATTCTGGAGATGTTGCCATAAAAGGTTTTAAACATAATCAAGGTAGACATTTTGGAGGTTAGTTCAGCACCATTTTAAAACAGGACCAAATAAATAGTGCTTTATGAAAACTCCATTCCTTTCAAAAACAATGAAGAACAAGATTATTATGATGGCTGCTGTAGCATACCTATATGGGAAGTCATAGAACTATTCCCATTTAGAACCAAAAAGATTTGTAAAACACATCAATATGACGATTTGTACAGGAGTAGCAGCGATAAACTTTTCCAGATGGTCACACTGGCACAATTTTCATTTATATATCTTGGTGGACAGCCATGGATGCTGCTGTAAATAAACCTGTATACAATTCTTTAAATGTGCCCCAAATCAATTTTTAAGTCAAACAAAATGGCAACTCAGTAAATGCAGGATAGATAAAGGTGACAATCAAACCTAACTACATCTTTTTGTTTTAAACCTCACATTACAATTGGTTTCAGTCCATTAGACCCTTTAAAAGTTATTGAACAGAAAATAAATTAATGATGCAATGGCAAACTTTCAAGTAAAACAGAACCCAAACTCAAACTGATGGCAGAGATGAAAATCAAAGGACTTTGACAATTGTCTTGTGAATATAAAACCTCAAATGAAATCTGACTGGTTTTAGCCTTCAAATGTTACTGAGTGCAAATAGATGTTGCTATGTCTTGCCTTTTACAATTTTCATCAGAAATAAGATGGTCATTTGTATGTTCATTTCCACTGGTAGTTTTTGACATACTTGTTGCAGTATGAAAGCTTGATCCCATTCCACTAATTAAGTGTCATAAAGTTCTTCCAAGTTCACTGTCTTTAAAAGCGAGGGTTTTTGTATTTACTCCACTAGTGCATTTAATGAAACATAAGCACTGATAAACAGGCTAGTGATGCCAAGATGATGCTTAAAATGCACATACTGAATATTACCATATGCCATGTATTAACCTCAAAAATTTGAAGACAGGACAAATGGTACAAGGTGCCACATAGCAAAAGCAGGGTGCATCCCAGAGTAAGGCACCACCTATTAAGGGTAGGTTTCATCTCAGAGTGCAAGGTGCCACCTAGGAAGGGCAGAATGCATCTCAGATAGGGCAAAGTGCCATCTAGGGAGGATGGGGTGAGTCTCAGAGAGATGGCAAGATACCACCTAAGAGCAGGATGCATCTCAGAGGGCAAGGTGCCACATAGGAGGGTCTGGTGAGGCATCCTTCTAAAACATGCTAGGAACAACAATGCATTACTTACATCAGTGTAGATGCTCATGTTCTGAACAGGAGATGATGGTATGTCAATGTGTTTGCAAGTATTTCGGTCACCACGACAGCAAGACTTTGGTACTGAGTTTGTACTGTTCTGCTTTTGTGCCCATTTTGTCTGGAACCAGTCAATGAAGGAATTCTTTCCACAACACTTAAGCTGAAAATAAAATTTGTGCTAAATCAGAAATACAGCATCTAACCTTGTAAAATATTATTCGAGTTATATTTAAAAAATCAACAAAGATTTGTGAGACATTTAAACATAATGATTCACAAGTTAGTGTTCTTGTTAACAGCTGACAGCTGGTAAAATTTTATTGCACAATGTTTTGCTAGAAGTTTTTCATTTCTTTCTTTTTAAATCCTATCCAGACTGCCAAAATGAGGGAATTCCTCCTGTGGCATTTTCATGAAAGAAATTTTAACTTTTAAGGGGGGGGGGGGCCACACAGTTTTTAAATGACAAGAGCATATATGATTAGACCCCTAATAGTGTGTTTATATGAGAAGAGTTTCTATCAACATACCTGTTATTACATTAATATAAGAACAGTACGAGTTTAAATGAGAACAGTTTCTATCAACAGACCCGTTATTACATTTATATAAGAACAGAATGAGTTTATATGAGAACAGTTTCCATTAACAGACCCGTTACTACATTTATATAAAAACAGTATGAGTTTAAATGAGAACAGTTTCTATCAACAGACCTGTTATTACATTTATATAAGAACAGTGTGTGTGATTTGGATTTTTAACGTAGCTTTAACAATTTTTCAGTCATATCGCTACGATGTCTGCAGTGTGGCAGTTTCTAGTGATGTCTAGCACTGGGGCATCATGCTTCAGACATGTAGTATGATGTCCCACCCAGTCACATTATCCTGACATGAGGCCGACCAGTACCATTTTTGTAAGTCTTTGGTATGACTAAGCCAGGGATCAAACCCACGACCTCCCGCATCCAAGGCGAACGCTCTAACCACTAGGTCACTGGAGTGGTCTATATAAGAACAGTATGATTAGTCCCCTATACTATCTTTAAATGAACACAATATCTATGATCTGTCTCCTTCAAACCAACATGTGTGCAATAAATAACTTTGAATAAATAAAGGTAAAATTTTCAGATCTTTATCTTCATAATTAATACAGCTGCAGGGATTGTGTGCTTTGATCGTGTGTTTTAAAAAATGCACTATATTCTATATAATAGAACAATATGTAACATGAGCGACATTACTACCGAATACCAAAAACTGCTTGTCCACCTACTGTACAACCTTGCCAAGTGCTGTTAGTAAAATGTTTTTAATAGCTAGATAATTGATGAAAGTGTTTCAGTGCTCAATTGTAAAAAGTCATTTGGTAAGCACTTGATTATGACAGTTGATCTAGAAGTTGCCTTGAAAATCAATTGATTATGGTAGTTATCTAGGAAACACTTGGAAATCACTTAATTATGGCACTTATCAAGAAGTTACTTTGAAATCACTTGATTCTGTCAGATACCTAGAAGTTGCTTGGAAATCACTTGATTATGTCAGCTATCTAGAAGTTGCTTGGAAATCACTTGATTTTGTCAGCTATCTAGAAGTTACTTATAACAATAAATCTGAGAATCTGGTCTCTCTAGCCAAGTGGTCTCTCATAAGAAATTTTTTTTCAAGAGAGGTTTTACTGTAATAATAATAATAATAATGATAATAATAATAATAATAATAATAATAATAATAATAATAATAACCACAACAGCAGTAATCAGTGTCATCAACATCATAATATCATCATCTTAAAAGCTCAAAAAAGATTGATCCTGATCAAGTTAATGTCATGATGGCAACAAATTAATGCATAGTGGCAAGCAAATGTAGGCTTGGTAGCACCAACATGACTATATGGCCCAGTAAAAACCCTGTAATTACATAAATGAGAGCTTAAAATGCCAGCAATCTAAACTTGGACATCAATAAGCCACTATGATTCACTTCTAAAGGTATGTAAACACTTCAGTCTTCCACTGCAGTAATCAGTATCTGCTAACACTGTCTATACAAGTTTGTAAGTCAGGTCCAACTGTAAGCAACACAGACCTTGACCTTACATAACGTACCAAAAGATCAGGGTACATGCTGCTTCTTCTACCAATTTCACCTAATAAACTTTACTGATCCAGATCTGCTAGCACATTATGTGATGTCAGTGTCCTACCAGTTTCTCCTAATAAACTGTACTGACCCAGATCTGCTAGCACATTATGCAACGGCAGTGTTCAACCAGTTTCTCCTAATGAACTGTACTGACCCGGATCCACTGGCACATTATGTGATGGCAGATCTAAGTCTATACAGGTAGATCTGACTTGTATGAAAGTATATATATGGTACAATGCCCTGCAGGCAATATTACTTATGTTTCAAACTTACACCTTCCTGCAGACCATCCACAGCCCTGCTGATTTCATCCTTTGTTCCATACTGATCCATGGCATTGTGAAGTCCAGTCTGAAAACCTTGCTCCAACTGTAAATAAATAACAAGAGATCCAAGAGTGCTTGACATCACTCACTTGGCATTAACTGGTCTAGAAGCCATATGTAGCAATAAGCCATGTACATTAGGTTGAAAGATCCACTTGTCATGATATTTCCAGCTATCTGATAGAAACTGGTATTATTTTACAATTTGTTTAAACATGTAGTATATGGTGCATTGACATCCTTCTGTATGAATGTGAAAGGTGTTTATGATAGAACTCTACTTATCACATTACATCAGCATGATATGGTAAGGCAGTTCTGGAGAGCAAGTTTCATGGTAGTTATTTGTTTTAAATATTTGTAACAGCAACCATACCTGATGGGAGACAGATCAGATATTAGTTGGTTTACCACCTGGTTACAAAGGAAGCCACACCACTGCTAGAAAACCTAACCATACCTGATGGGAGACAGATATATTAGTTGGTTTACCACCTGGTTGCAAAGGAAGCCACACCACTGCTAGAAAAGCTGACCTGGATACAACTTTATAAAAGCATGTCCTAAGAAACATTCATTCCAAGTTTGATCAAATTTGCCCAGGCCATTCTGAAGAAGACTAAAAATAAGTTTTACATGTAAACCACTGCTTATTACTGTTATTGTCTGAGTGCGTTTAGTATTTTGGTGTTACAGATTCAGTACAGTGATGTGCTATGTCCATATACACGTATGGTGTGTGAGTAGTACGTGAGTTGCTTGCACTGCACGTGCCTAACATGCAATTGCCGATTACATTAACAAGTTCCCTCTTCCATTGTTCACTCATCAAACAATTCTCCTGAGTCAACTTCAACATTTCTGGGTGCAATATGTTACTCAATTTCTTGTAAATGGTATCAAAGAAAATAACTATTGTATATCAGAATATTAAAGGGCGCTGGTATGGTTTTAGTAATTACACTGTGATAGTTTTATAATAATTCTGAGCCTTATCATTTTGTGAATTGTCCATGTGTGATAGATATGTAAACTTTAAATTATTTATATATTTCAGGATGATTTTTTTTACAGTACATTTCTAAAGAAATATTCCTACCAAATTTGCTCACAACATGCTCAGCCATTCCAAAGAAGGCATACAAAACAGGTTTTCTACCTGGGGGCTGTTACACTGTTGCTATGGAAGCAATCAAAGACAAAATTTGACATAACATGTCCCATGAAACATTCATACCAAGTCTAATCAAAACTGGCTTACCAGTTCTAGTGAAGACATAAAATAATGTTTTCCAAACTGAATCCTGAGGAATCTAAACAAAGTTCTAGCAAACATTCCTACCAAACATGACTGAAATTCTTTTCTGGAGTAGTTGAAAATAGGTTTTCAATATAGTTGCTGTGTAAGAAACACCAATGCTCAGGGAATCACCCAGAACATATTTTTCATTGGGCATATATCAAGAAACATTCAGCTCAATTCTAATTAAAACTGGCAGCCATCCTACATAAAAAGTAAAAATGAAACAGTCTTTCCATTTTGGTTACTATGGAAGCCACACAGTTGCTAAGTAATCGAAAAAAAGAAACAAAATTTTTAAGATGTCCTTAGGAATATTATTACGAAGTTTGATTGAAACTGATGCAGCAGTTTTTGATAAGTTGCAAGTTACAATGTAGACAGACGACACACAATGGATGATGAATGACAGATGACATTCTGGATGCAGGGCCATACTATTCAATTAGGACCCTTCACTCCTCCCAATATCCAGTATCTTTTCCAAGTGGACCATGTCCCAGCATTTGTAAACCAAAAAACTTATCAAGCATCTTGTGGAAAGGAGTGCATATAGAGGATCTTACACGAGTTTTCATGAAATAATGCTGGTTATTTTTTCTCTCTCTTGCACGTCTGGGCAAGCTGAAAACTTAAGTTATTAGATTTTCATAAATTTCATTTGACGTGAACATGAATGTTATGCTTTATTTATCACATGATAAAAATAAACATTTTATTAAAAAGACCACATAAGAATTCAGTAAAACAACTCTGACATATATCTTGATATCTCAGTCATTTGTTTTACACGATGACACTAGTGAAATTGTGAAGTTTTATTACTTTAACATGTGTTACATAGACAAAAAGGTATATTTACCTAAATAACAAATATCATAAGGAATAACACTGTAATAATGTCATAAAGAATAACAATAAGAATGTCATAAAGATTATCAGTAATAATGTCATAAATAATAACAGTAATAATGTCATAAATAATAACAGTAATAATGTCATAAATAATAACAGTAATAATGTCATAGAATAACAGTAATGTCATAAAGAATAACAGTAATAATGTCATAAAGAATAACACCATAATAATGTCATAAAGAATAACAGTAATAATGTCATAAGAATAACAGTAATGTCATAAAGAATAACAGTAATAATGTCATAAAGAATAACACCATAATAATGTCATAAAGAATAACAGTAATAATGTCATAAGAATAACAGTAATGTCATAAAGAATAACAGTAATAATGTCATAAAGAATAACACCATAATAATGTCATAAAGAATAACAGTAATAATGTCATAAGAATAACAGTAATGTCATAAAGAATAACAGTAATAATGTCATAAAGAATAACACCATAATAATGTCATAAAGAATAACAGTAATAATGTCATAAGAATAACAGTAATGTCATAAAGAATAACAGTAATAATGTCATAAAGAATAACACCATAATAATGTCATAAAGAATAACAGTAATAATGTCATAAGAATAACAGTAATGTGTCATAAATAATAACACCATAATAATGTCAAAAAGAATAGTTGTTGTGGGTTTAACACTATTTTTCAGCACACAACAGGCTATACATGGTAGCCAGTATAACTGATGGATGAAGTACCCAGGAAAACCCTGGTAAGAAGTACCAATCCACAGGAAGCTACTGGCAAACTTTCTCACATACCCACATAGATACAGGCAAAAAATGTTATGATTTGGTCAAAAGTTTTGTTATACAAACACATTCCCTCAGAAATCCAAAATGTTCCTTGTATCTTAATAAATATTTTGAGTTCACAACAAAAAATTTCTGTCATACTGGGTGGATCAAATTTTTTAAATGTCGTTTTGAGGTGATTCAAACTGTTATTATGTAATACTTATTGTCACTATTATTAGGCTTTACCTTTCCAAGATGGAAATACCTCATCTGGCTAGCATCAACTACCAGTTCTACAAATTTCTTAGAAAATATGCACTGACCCAATCTGACCAACATCATTAGCCTGTGCACTAAGGCAAGACATCAATCTTATTCAAGGTGTTTGGCTAATCAAGGACATAGCTTGGGGTGGGAGGAGGGCAATGGAATGACCATTGGTAATTTAAGTATGTTCCAAAGTGCTGCCCTGTGACTATTGATTGTGGAGGACTGAACAAGACTTCTCCTCAAAGAAGAAAATTAAATCTGCTACTCTAGCAAGAGTGGGTTGGCAACAATCAACATGTTTCCCAGTGCACCAAGTACAGAGTACTGAGCCTCTGTGAGAGAATATTGTCATACTGATGTAATAAACATGATTTGTAGATGTTGTTGAACCATGACCTTTGAGAGCACAGAGGTGCAATCAGGATGATCCATGCTGTGGATGTCCAACCCTTAAATAATACTTGCTGAATCAAACCTGAAAGGTGGGAATGTAAAAGTGAACCACCAATCCCAGTTCATGCTGAAGGTGTCTAATGCCCAGTCTGCTTGGTCTTAGACTGGTGAAACATAAAATGGGAGCTTGTTGAGCTGTGTTGCAAACAAGTCCATTAGCAATGTTCCAATAGAACAAACAAAGACTCAGCAACTGATGTAGAGACCATTCTGTTAGGACTACCTTGAGTGTTCTGGACAGACTGTCTGCAGAAATGTTTTCCTTTCCTGGAATATGACAAACTCTGAGTGTAATCCATTCCAACTCTTAACATTGTTGAAGGTTCCAGATTTCTTGCAGGGAGCAGGACCATGAGTAGCTCCTTGTCATCCGAAGTATGTAACCACTGATGTGTTGTGTAAGAAGATCATGATGCAATGCCCTCTGACAAGATTTCCGAACCCTTGTGGGGTGATGAACATGGTTTCATTTCTAATTTGCTGATGTGGTGGAGACTGTCTTTCTGTGACCAATGGTCATGTAGTACTCTTTTGGGTTCTAAAAGAGCCCCTCCCCCAGTTTGAATCTTATGAAGTGTACAAACAGAAGGAGGTTCTGGGGCATGCAGGGGATCTTGATTGTACCACAACTTTAGGTAGTACTAAAACGTTGACCCAAGAGAAATTTGATGGACAGTGCATCATTGTGGAGTTTTCAAACTACCAACAGGAGATACTGAAGAGAACATAAAAGAAAGCTCCCTTAGGATACCAAGTCCCCCATGGAATTCAAGGTTCCCAGAATAGAGAGGTACAGATAAGCCTACAATGAAGTCTTGGTCTGAAATGTCCTTAAAACTTCAGTGATTCTGTGAATCTTCTCTCAGGGAACATGATCCCATTCCGAAGAGTTAAGGAAGTTCATTCCTATGCACATGAAAACCTGAAACGGAATGAGATGGGATTTCTCCAGGTTTGGAATCAGTCCCAACTGAGTCACTACAGACAAACTGCAGGCCACAGGGACTGTTTGTTGTTGTTGTGTAGTAGCCAGTCTTCAAAATATTGGATTAGCAGAATCCCAAAAGTATCTCAAGTGCACAGCTATTATGTCCATGACCCTGGTGAAGACATGGGGCTAGATCAAATGGCATGGCTTAGAACTGAAATTCTTCCCGTCTGATCAAGAACTGGAAATATATTGTGCAGAGGAAAAATATGAATGCTGAAGTTTGCATCCTGAAGATTGTTGTCTAACACTCTGCATGATTTACTCCTTGCCTGAACTTGGGTACAAAGGGAATCTTGTCCCTCCCCAATGGAAAGGCACAAGGAGTCTCCATATTAAGGCTCAGTTCAAACCCCCACCTGGGATATTACCTTGCTTGATTTTTGGACAGTGCTTCCTTGCCTTACGAAAGCTGGGGGAAAGGTGCATACTTTTCAGAAAATTTATTATCTTGTCTAATAGGGGTGCTGCTCCCCTTTTCTCTTTTGCAGAACAAACACAATACTCTGAGAAATGTCTGTCTCTCCATGTTTTGCCAGAGGGAAAGCAGTCAATTCCATTTAAGGTTTGCAAAATCTGCGATCTAATTGATCACAAAGGAAAAGATAGTGATCTTGACTCAATGGTCATCCAAAAAAGAAATAAGGATGTGCTATAGCACATGGGCTTATGATGGATCGGACTGATTGATGCATGTGTTCTAAGAAATCTCTAGAAAAAGGTGTTGGTACATCTAGCATGTATGAGGTGTTTCCAATATGGATAAGAAAAGCTTAATAATAGTGATAGGTAAGTTATGACTGACTTTAAAATGAATAATTCTGTATTTAGACTTTTTTCATAAACAGGTAACTTCTTAATTCATTGTAGCTTCCTAAACTGGTACCAATGGTTGTATATTATGTAACTAACACAGACAGAATCATCAATCTGAAAAACTGGACAGTTACTATTTCTGCCAAAGACGCAAATTACAGGTATTTTAAATTGGATGTTACTGCACAAGACAAAATGCTACTTACAAATGACAGCAATAACTCAGACTCCATACTGGTACAATTGATGCAAGCTGACCAACTCATTTTTAATGTTCCTTGTACAAGATCATTACTAAAGGACGTTTTAAAAAAGGTAAAAAAATTTGCTAAAGATATTTAAATCTGTTACACAATGGTTATAATTCACAGTTATTTTTAACTTTTTGTGCCAAAAATGTGGCACATGTCAGTCTGTTTTCTGGTCATCTTGCAATTTTTACGGCAGCTGACCACATCACTAATCATGATTGTTTAGTTTCTGAACATTAATCCCTACACAAAACATTCTCGATTTTTCTTAAAACTTGTCCATACCAATGGATTTACTGCATATTATGTTGCAATCTAAAAGTTAAGCTGTTCCCAAATTTAGCTTCTTGGGATAACAAGCTGAAACAGTCAGATACTAAACTGCATAGCTGTCAATAGGAACCAATGATTACGGTAGATCTAGTAACACATGACAAAATAAAATGTGAGATTTTTACCTCTGACCTTTCAACTATTCCATTTCTCTGCCAATATGTGACAACATTTGCCAGCAATAGTAAATTCCACTATTGGCCTCATATTTACATGTTGTGGGTCTAATTTTAAGGCCATCTTCTGAAATCAAATCAATGGCATCCTTTATTCAGAATTTCACTGTCAACATAACAAAATTGACAGAAATGTTGTTTGTTGCTGTTTGTTTATAATATATCTCTATGAGCCAGACATATACAAATGTAAGACTGAAACTTTATCACTGGATGTCATTTAACACAATGGTATATTAAATTCACATCTCATACACCACAATTGTTTGATGCTTTCCTATGTTTAGTGCAGTAAGTGTTTTGAACTATGAAAAACACTTAACATGCATGACACACCTAATTAGAACAAATGGAGTATGATGAGAAGTCCAGAGTGCCATTGTGTCACATTGGTCGGAAGCAATCTTCAATATCAGATTACTTGTGTACTTACAGGATGCTTTAGGAAAGAATCACTGAAATTTCATCAGGAAATTTGGAACCATATCAAGTGTGTATAGAACTAGTAAGGAATTAGTAAAACCTTACTGTACAGAACTTGCCAAAATCATTCAAACAATATCGTAGATGAAAAATTTCAGTTTTCAGATTTAAATATTCCACATAATCATAGGATGATTAAAGTTTAAGTAGGCTCAAAAAAGTTCAAAGTTACCTGCCCTGCTGGGCAAGTGGCCAAATAACAATTTTTCAAGCCCTGATGTATGAATGTACTGGCACAACACTATATGGCCCAAGCACATTCATAGTTGGGGATCAACAAAATTTTGAAAGAAAAAAAAAACTGTTACCTTTCCTCTGTATACAAATCCTGCAGCTCCAGCACTCAACTCAACAATGAAGACTAGAACCAGAAAACCGGAATACTGCAATGTACAAAAGACAAAGATATCTGAGAAAAAAATTTCCAAAGGAAATGTAAACAAAATCACTTTACACCAATCTTCCAACGACAGGTTAGAATGTCATTACATGGCAGGGGTGGGGGTCAATGCTAGTTTGGCTTTCAACTGTAGCTACATTAATCATACGTCGATTCTGTTCATAATCTAACCCCCCAGTCTACCTTTAACTCTCTTCAAACACTATTTTAATAAATAATGACACCCAGGTAACCTTAATATTATGAAATCCTAAATATAAAAGCACCCATAAAGAACTCCATGAGGCCCATTGAGATCATGCTTTGTTATAATGAATTATAAAGTTGAATACCATGTTATTATCACAGATCATTCAAATATGGATCTTAAACAGATGTAAAACAAGTCGATAATCTCATCTCTCAGAAAAGGAAAATATAATGAAAATATCCAGCAGTAGAAATATATCAATTCTGATGTTCTTTCATATACACATATATACATTAAAGCCTCATTCTCCTCCCCACCCCCTTACCTGCAAAATTATATACACTTAAATTTTATGCTGGATATAAATTACAATGTATTACTACAAATTGTCAGTGTTCTCAGTAGTGATATAGGTACTGGACCACTAATCATTTTACAACCAGGGAACCTGTCTACAGGTGGAGGAATTTAAAAATAGAGTACTAAATCTTTTGAGATGTGTCCACTGGGTAATAAATGGGTTCAATTTTGTTCCATTATTACTTTTATTTTTGATATTTTGCATTTAATATCCAACTAACAAAACTGGACATGGTCTCTTGGTGCAAGGCTATGTTGTTAAGTACATACCAGGAGCCCGACCCCACTCCCATAATAGTATGCAGCTCAAAAAAATGCTGCAAAGCACCTGTTTTTTAAGGCTGAAAAATGTCACTCTAATGAATGGAAGCATGTGTGGTTTGTATGCCAGTCTAATGAATGGAAGCATGTGTGGTTTGTATGCCAGTCTAATGAAGAACTTATTTTCATGTTTTAACATATTAACATTAAGTTCTACTGGAAATGAATCAGTGATCTGCTATCTGTAACGCATGCTTCTAAAAAAGAGAAATGGTTTAAATATAAAGAAAAAAAGCATTCAACAGAACTTGGTATCCAAACTGTCTCAATGCGCTGAAGTATCTCCCCATATCTGATTTGCAAGAACTTGAACACTAAACTTTACCACTGATTTCTTTGACAAGTATATATATATATATATATATATATATATATATATATATATGGGCCATTATGGGTTGTGACAAATGAAAATGTTCATTCAGGCATTTACAGATTTAGAACATTTGAAAAAGGTACCATTTGTGAATATAATGCAGTTTACTTCATGCAAATATCATCAATACTGAGATATTATGGTTTGAATACACCAAGAAACAATATTATAGCCTTAGACACTAAACTGTATGACATCAGTTTTGTACAGTGATATCGTATGGCCCAAAAAGAAGTCTTATGGTACACTTGAAATAAAAAGCACCCTTTTGCATGTGGGATTTAATCTTTTGAAACCTTAAAAAATGAAAAGCCCATAAGAGCAAATACTTCGACTACAGGTGAGGATCACTGCCCAATAATACAAGGTCAAGGAAATAGATGAGAATAAGCCCTTGGGTACAGATAGAAACATGTCTGGATATCTCAGCTAAAACAATGACTTTTGAGGTAATTTCCTTGTAATTCTTCTGACAAAGAACTAATCCTGCAACCAAGCAATAATTAGTCAGACACTCCTGTACTTAAAAATCAATTTATATTCTGGGCCCATTTTGGTTCTCAGTCGCCTGTTACAGAACAGACTGCAATAACATAAATAATGCTGTGTTCTGCTAAAAAAAAAAATCAATTATAATTTCCAACTCCAACTGGTTCCCTCCTCTGTTATAATGGTATGATACAATTAGTCGTGTCAAGCCTATGGACACAGTCTCAGACAACTCGCACTGAAATCGATTTTCTACCAATGATTAGATGGTTTTTACGCATTTGAAAGGCTTATTTTCATTTACACACAGATGAACATTCATGCCTCAGGACTCGTCTTTATTTTCATTACACACAAATGAAGAACAAATTTATGACCCAGGATTCAGCTTCATTTGTATGCAGGATCTATTATATAACTGAAAATTTAGGGGAAAAATTCCCCTCCCATTTTAAATAAAAGGGGAGAACTTTAGGAATAAAAGAGAGATTACCAAAAAAAAAAATTAAGGGATGGCTTGAAATGTTAGTTTTTGAAGAAATCAGCATGAATCCCAAAATAACAAAGTTATGTCCTATGAAAGACCCTATGTATATATGAAAGTGCACTTCCTATAATAGACTGTGTGAATGCAAAAGAGTATTTATATAATAAACCCTTTGTATGAACATGAAAGTGCATGTCCTATAATAGAATATGTCCTTTAATAGATCCTGTGTATCAATGTGGAAGTGCATGCATTTGTGAATGCTCTTCTCTACACTGTTATCAATTCACTCAGTCTAACAGCTAGGAAACAGTGCTTGGGGACAAATTATCTTTACATCAATGTATTAGTCATATTCACACACTGTTGACAGAATGTATCATGTGGTGGAAAAGTATACTAAGAGAGTAGCTGACACTAGAAAATATAATGCAGAATTTAATATGCAGATTCTTCAAAGCCTACCAAATGCCTTAAAATGCACCATTTGCAAAACACCCCCCAAAATGTAATTGGGAATGAATTACACATTGATAAATATGTGTCCCAATGGAAATAGCACAAGAATAAATGGTTAGGAGAAACTCTGCTGAGAGTCCATTGTACAAAAATGAAAATTCTGGAAAGGCAAAGTCAACCCTCTTTGAAAAAAGGGAAACTTCCTCAATTTTGAAAGAAATTTATTTAAGAAATAAAGGTAGGGCTTCAAAATATGTTGAGTGATTTTCACACAAACAATTTTTCTATGTGATTTTTCAGGAACTGTATGAATCCCACAACTAGTATTTACTACAATGTACCTTAAAATTTGGCCAGTATAATGCAACCAGAGCCATTCGAAAATCTATTTCAAGACTGCAGTAGATATATAATTGCAGTCTTCTGAAATGATTCTTCATCAAATAAAATATGTGAACTGCAAGGTAAGACAACATGAAAGCTCAACTATCTTAAACCTGTAAATTTCAATTTCATTTACGAGTTTGATTTGTAGCAGACAATGGTAATATGAGTACTAGTTGGTGCCATCTTTACAAGTCATTGTGGGTAATTTTCTGCATGGTATTATGGATCAGTTTTGCCTGCAATGCCTTACCAAAAGTGACCAAAATATGACCTGCAAATTGTCCAATTAGTACTGCAATTTCTGCATTTGGTCTCATCTGCTCCAAGTCAGGCTTCTAAATGAAACTAAAATTCACATACCTCCTCAAAGTAAATAACACCATGTGTAGTCAAGCTTGATGTCTAAATATATTCAATTTGATGAAGTATATTTTCAGAAAACTAGTGGAGGTATATATGAAATATATATATATATATATATATATATATATATATATATATATATAAAGAATACAAATCATATGGCGAATAACAGTCATTTCAAGTGCACAGGAACCAGCAAGGGATCACGTGTGTCAGGGATTGATTAAGATAAATGCAATAAACTGACAATGAACAGAACAAAACTAGTATCTAATTTGAGCCTGAGTGCTTTCGACTCTTAATGAGTCTTTTTCAAAGGCAAATGCAAAACATTGACAAGACAAACAAATAAAACAGAAAAACCGTTCTGTTTGCAAAACTTTACATGACTGTTTCCACAGGAATTAAACCTTTAAATTTATTATGTTTCAACTAGTTTATTTCAACTTGTTGCGGATGCTGGAAAATATTTTTATTGACCTAGAAATCGATGAGCCATAACAACATCTGTTATTTTATGTAAATTTATGTAAGCGCAAAATTATATCCAGGATATTTCATTTTTATAGTAGTAATTACAGGCTATTAAGCAAATTTAAAGAATTTTTTAAAAAAGAAAATGTGTCAGCTGCAAAAAAGATAATTTTATTTGTGCATAGCTTTTTTTTTCTAGTTTTCCTGGTTTAAACTGTTTGGTTTCAATGTTGTACGGCAGCGTATCCAATAAGATTCCATTTCATCCTGGTTTTGGAACTCCAGTTGGGGTTGTGAGCAAATTGCAATAAGTGTTATATCACTGAAAGTATGTCCAATATATATATATATATATATATATATATATATATATACACACACACACACACACTTGGTGGTAGAAGGTGCTGAAATAGACTTCAGGATGCATATTTGCTGGATTGGGGTTAATTCCAAACAAAAGTCCCTTAAAGGGATTTGTACTCTCCCAGCCAAAGAGAATTTCTTGGATTCCCAGATAAGACTGTACCTTCTTTTTAACTACTGAGCAATTAAACCATCTCTGATGTTCTTAAGAAACTCCAACATGACAAACTTGGTAACAAAACTTTTTATTGTGTTAGAACTAACATCTTCACAAGACAACTCAGGATTAAAAAAATTCCATTGCCTGTGAGTCTGTGACAACCAGAAATAATGCCAGGCAACCATTTTTCCCAATGTGAAAGCCAAATTGGGCAACCAAAAATATTAACAAATGATTATGCTAAATTTCAGTGTTTTATCTACAAATGGCTTCATGTAAGTCATTTGACTCATCAAGGCAAAAAACAGGGAGTCAAGATCCAAAATTATGAGTCCTATTCAAGCCGATGATCAGTATAAAATAGTTTTTAAAAAATAATTATATTGTTTAAATACACAACAAATATATATAGTTATATAATGTGACTAAAGCCAATAAGGCAATTCCTTTGCCAGAAGCACCTGAACATTCTATATTTGTTAAAAATCTTGTTGATAGTTTCACATCATCAGAAATAATCTGAGCATGTATGACAAGGCGTTTATTGTTGGCTATGTCAGTACTTTCATCTGCCATTGCTGTCACAAATGACGAATTTTGCAGGTCACGTATAAGACTATCCTCAACAACGTTTGATAGGCTCTCCAGTACCTCTGAACAGGTAGTAGCCAAGTCATACTGAATGGCGGAATTCTTCAAAATGCCAATGGCATAAATTTCTTTAGCTGTTAAGTCATGTATTAAATTAAGAAGAGATTTGTATTTTAAAAAAGGGATGTCTTTTACACTCAGCCAATGTACACACTTAAGTAGCACTTTCACTGCTATGTCTTGTTTGTAAAACTGCATTAAAATGTGCCTGGTGTTGTGAACCTTCCAGAGGTCTCTGAAATGCTTAATCATGCGTATTTGGATGCGAATTTTTTTTATCTGGGACATAGAAAATCACTTAGGCGGGAGTCCTCCATACACATGTAATAGGTGGGTGGCAAAATTCAAAGACTTACCAGTCCTGCTTCAGCCACCTGCTTAATGAAAAAATGTACTGATCACTGGCGGCTGGGTGGGAAAATATACTGATATTTACAGGATTGAATTCAGATTCAGAAAGACCCAGAGATGTACTGGTGGTCATTTGTAAATGTACATGAAGTAAACAATTTTAGGTTTCATAATTGTGTTCATTTCCAAGGGTAGCGGAATAAGCAGTACACGTGACCTCGGAATCAAGATATGTTGAGACTTGGACAAACTGCCATTCACAAATTTGGATAGTATTTGGAGTTCAATCAACAGTTTGTTTTCTGGCAACCCAGCATGCCTTCCCAGTGTACTGTTAGGAAAGTTATTGTTTTTTTTTTTGCACATTTGGTCATCAAGGTTTATTTTAGCCTCTGTACATATATGGCAAAACATAAAGGCGTCTTCACTGTCACATTCTTTACTCGACTTAACTTCATTTTGAAAACGTAGCCAGCTGTATGTTTTCAACCACCGTTGCACAAAATTACGTTTTATCTTACATGTAACTGTTACCTCATCTTAAGATGATGAAGGCTCCACTGGTTCGATAGTAATACTATTATCGATGGTCGGTTGTAAAAACGCGGTTCAAATGATAATTTTGCTGGTTTCGGATCTATTTTAAGTTTTTTTTTTACTTTGGACGCCATTTTCATTTGAACGCTGATAGTATCTTGGAACAACGCAAGGCATATAATTGAGGGAATGGAAATTGTTGCTTCTTTGAGAGACAAGGATGTGCATAAAATAATATTTTCTGGTGAGAATCACTGTAAAATCACATGTTTATTTTTTGCCTTTATCTTCTTTGTGGTGATTGATGGTTCTAACATCATGTTGCTACAAATGATGTGACAGTTACAGGTCACATAAGGTCAGCTCCAGACTCCACACTCAGTTGTAACCCTATGTATTATGATAACATCAGCGTAAGAAACAGATGTGTGAGTGTTTTTTCTGTTTGCGCGAGTTGTAATCTAACCAATGAAGTAGTTAGACCAAACCTTTATTTTGTGTTAATCTGCAAAACATAACAATTGGGTGCATCAATTTACGTACCGGCGACGATTTTTAGACCAAACCTTTGTTTTGTGTTAATCAGCAAAACATAACATTGGATTGCGTCAATTTACGTACCATCGTCGACTTCTGTGCGTCAAATCAGAAAATTCTGCTTATTTGACGCATGACGCATGGGTAGATAAAACACTGAATTTATAATGAAATTTATATGTTTTCCAGCACCCATCATCTGATCATTAAATTGCCCCATCTGGGCATCTACAGCTGTGTGCCTGAATTATCTCCATAAAATTCCATATTTGAGTGGGGAATGGTTGCTAGTGGCAACACCCCACACTAATTCTCTTGTGTGGGATACTCATAATCTGATTAAGTAACTGCAGCCCTCACTACCAGCCCCTCAGTGTGAATCCTTTAAGAAACAAGACTCATAAATCTTGACCTTTGTCTATACACTAACATAAGGTAACAGTATGTTTCTTCTTTGGCTTGACACACTTAGTGCTTATGGTCTAGTATTATTGATTGAGCTCTTGAAAAAATGGGCACTAGTGTAGAGCATGTCACACTTGCTCCTATTGGATAACTTTACCTAAAGAAATATGGCAAGTTTAAATTATCAGACCAATCACAACTGTTGTTGCATACTATACTGACTTGATGGGCAATGCATAACAAAAGTCTCATAAGGTGAGTTTACAGTTTCTTGACAGTTTAGACATAAGTCTAATAATATAATCAGATTAATTATAATCTGAACACTAATGATGTAAACACAGATAAACATAAAATATCAGTAAGTTTGTGGTCAGGGGTGACCAACTGCAGAAAGCTGATATATCACCTTTCCATTAGCAGAACTGATAAGTTAGAAGTATCATGTCCATTATATATATATATATATATATATATATATATATATATATATATAGACACACTCACACATGAAAAAAGATACTGAATAATTTTGATAACACAATCTTGGGAGCAACTGCATTAATTTACAGCTAACCAAAATAATCTGCTGGGCTGGGCAACCAGATTTTCAATGTTGCTTGCCCCCCCCCCCCCCGTGGATTTTCAAAATCTCTCTACCACTGTACCTGTAAGTACAGTCAAAACTCTTTAATCATTGCCTTTTGACCATGGACTGGACTGAAGATCACTGACCATGTCTCAAAACAATGTAAAAATATAACCATATGCTAACTTTGGATAAATCAATAAGTAATAGTTTTGGGATTCTCAGGGGCACAGGGGATTCTCCATCTGCAAGGTAATAGCTATGTAAATATCCAACACAAAATTCTACCAATGGTAGGAGATCTAAGGTTTTGAACATTCCACAGCATGGTCTTAATCTTGATCTAAATTGGCATACGTGATCTGAGTTCACTATTCAAAGCAAAGGATGTGTTGTTTTGTTTGAGATACGAATGACTCTTGGATTTGATGCTATCATGAATTCATTGTGACTTGGCCAAATCTTTACTGTCCAGACATGTGGGTAACCAATTTTCGCATCTTTAAATCTATTTTCATGTTGATTAATAGTTTAGGCTACCTACAGGGGCTAGTTAGAAATGAAATTAAGACTTTCGGTAAATGGTTATAGTGATGGGGGTCCAATAGTCAAATAGTGCACGACATCGATATCGACAGTTATGATGGGGGGGGGGGTTAGTGGATCTCCCACCCACTCCCACATCATAACTATCAAGGTCGGCATCTTACATTGTAGGACTGTGAATCCAATTGTTATGTTTCGCCTTTGAACCCCCCTCTTTCCAATCCCTATATCCATTTACCTACAGTTTTAAATTCATTTGTAATGAGCTGCAGTGAAAGTGCTGTAGCCCCAATGTTCTTGGCACATTCTGAGTTTCCCAGCTTTTGATTTTTCAAATCTAGTCGAAGAAAGAATTATTTATATTCAGAAAAACAGCAAAGATATGTTATTTGATACTGTCAAATAAATTTATTCAGTTTTCTAAATAAAATAAAAACCCACCATTTTTATTTCATTTTAAAGGCATGCAGTGTGTATGCCTTCCAATTCAGTGTTTAGTTACTCTGCATGTGACTCTGTTTATAGAAGCTAGTATAAAGTAGTTTTCCATACAGTTTATACAGAAATAAACACAACTGGGTTTGATCATATGATTATCTTCTGACCAATGGAAATCTTCCCTTTATTTATCAACTATTGCAACTCCAATTATACACAGATGAGTGTTTTACACAAGTGTAATACATAGATGAGTGTTGTACACATGAATACTATACATAAGAAAGTGTTGTACACAGAAATGCTGTACATAAATGACTGTTATACATAGGTGTTTTACATAGAGGAGTGTTATCCACACAGAAGTGTTAAATGCAGATAAGTGTTACACACAGTTGTTATACATGTGAGAGTTATATGCAGGAAATTGTTATATATATATATAGATGAGTGTTAAATACAAATAAATGTTATGTGCATGAGTACTATTCACCGGGAATTGTTATATAAAGATAAGCTTGATACACACGAGTACAGTAAATCTGTATGTATCATTCAACAAATCTACTGCCTGCATTTATTTTGATCTTGTCTTTTCCTTTTGTATTACATGTAACAAATAAAAAAAATGTATTTTTTTAAAACTTAAACAAGGGCAAAAAACCCCAATGTACATTAAAAGTCTTAAACCCACCCCTTAATGTATACAAGATGTACATAGCTGTAACAGGCAAAACCAGTTCCCTTCAAAGATAAGTACAGACATGAACAAAGTATTCATATGGCATTAAACATTTAAGATCTATAGGAATTTGTTACACCATATTAATTATACAACTGACTGGAACTGCCCTGAAGCTAGAATGAACAGACACAAAGCAGACCAACAAATTAGATATATGCTAAAACTGGTAGTCTGGTAATACTGTTTATAGTCATCATATCTCACTACATATATCTTGCAATGATGTGCAAATTCTCTTCTCTATGGGGAAATTTCATGTTGCTAAATTTTTTAATTTTTTTTTGTGATTCTATAATATTCTAAATGCACTATGTTCTTCCAATATTTGATTTTATTTTCTTAAGTTAATATTTTTGCAATATGTGATTAACAGCAAAAAGATAAAATGAACCAAATTCATCCATGTAGAAATTTTCCAATGTACACTTAGCAGTACATTTTATATGACTGTGTGTTTAAATCTTCATATAAATATGTGGTTACTGCTTTTTCTGAACTATGGTAATAGTGTGCTACTCCTCCTAACATGGAAGTGAAGTAGTGATGTTGAGAGATGTACAAGTCCTTTTAACATGCTAATGATGTTGAGAGATGTACTAGTCCATTTAACATGCTAATGAAGTTGAGATGAACAAGTCCTTTTAACATGCTAATGAAGTTGAGATGAACAAATCCTTTTAACATGCTAATGAAGTTGAGATGAACAAGTCCTTTTAACATGCTAATGAAGTTGAGATGAACAAGTCCTTTTAACATGCTAATGAAGTTGAGATGAACAAGTCCTTCTTAACATGCTAATGAAGTTGAGAGATGTACAAGTCCATTTAACATGCTAATGAAGTTGAGATGAACAAGTCCTTTTAACATGCTAATGAAGTTGAGAAATGTACAAGTCCTTTTAACATGTTAGTGAAGTTGTGAGAGGTATAAGTCCTTTTAACATGCTAGTGAAGTTGAGATGTACAAGTCCTTTTAACACACTAATGAAGCTGAGATGTACAAGTCCTTTTAACATGCTAATGAAGCTGAGAGATGTGCAAGTCCATTTAACATGCTAGTGAAGTTGAGAGATGTACATGTCCATTTAACATGCTAGTGAAGTTGAGAGAAGTACAAGTCTTTTTAACATGCTAGTGAAGTTGAGAGATGTACAAGTCCATTTAACATGCTAGTGAAGTTGAGTCAAGTACAAGTCCTTTTAATATGCTAGTGAAGTTGTGGGATATACAAGTCCTACTAGCATGATAGTGAGGATGAGATGCATAAATACCTCCTAAAATGGTAGCGAGATTGAGAGATGTAGAACTCGAAGCTTGTTAATAAGGTTGAGATGGGCAACTTCTCATAACATGGTAGTGAGGACAAGATGTGTAACTCCTCCTAGCAAGATAGTGAGCTTGAGAAATGTCTTAAAATGTTGATACAACCACCAGAGACTGGACTGGGTGGGGTTGTCAAGGAGACTTCGTTGGACGAAGTGGAAGTCGAAGAAAAAAATAAGTGATGAAATCAAGAGCTTTTTTATATTAGACCCAAAATAAAAATACGTGTATTTCCTGTTGACCCACCATCTGTTTTTCATTGCTGACCCCAGCACTTTTTCCACCCAGAGTTAAAAAAAAAAAGTATTTAAAAAAAATCCCAAAATTGATTTGTGCATCTAATTGAGCCAGCTTAGCCCAGTACTTATATTATATACATGTATATATACTACTAATAATATATATAATGTTTTAAAAATACCTATCTACCTACCCTAATTTTAAAACCAGTGCAATAGGAAACACATATTAGGGGGAGGAGGGGTTCATATAATGATGCTGAAATATAAAAATATCCTTAAGTTTGCTAACAACACAGCTCCATCATTGATTATAACAGTGAAGGTAATTAGAAGCTTAAGTCGCTCCAATTTTTTCCAATATGACATTTGTCTTGCAAACATTTTGCATTTTTCTTAGAGATTTTAGAGTGCAACTGTATTTTTGTTGGTTTTTGTTAGGGAGGAAAGAAGGTGATGTGCAAGAAAACATACAAATTGACAAATTGCAAGAAAACATACAAATTGCATGAAAACATACAAATTGCATGAAAACATGCAAATTGCAAGAAAACATACAAATTGCATGAAAACATACAAATTGCATGAAAACATACAAATTGCAAGAAAACATACAAATTGCATGAAAACATACAAATTGCATGAAAACATACAAAGTGCATGAAAACATACAAATTGCAAGAAAACATACATACAAATTGCAAGAAAACATACAAACTGCAAGAAAGCATACAAATTGCAAGAAGCAAAAATTTCAAAAGTCTTGCAACTGTTGTGTTTCTTTTTTTGTGCCAATCTAACATGAATCTGCTTAGAATTTGTAGAATTCTGGGTTCTCTTGACCTAGTTTTATTTACATTGTTGTACAAGTATGCTGATTAGTCTAACAAAGAATTTCATAGGTTATTCTACTCTTCAAAAGATATGAGAAAAACAATCTACTTTCTATCAATAATACTTATCCAATGATATTACCTTGGGAGGACTACTTCTACCTTGCTAATCCAGCCCTCCCAGGCTAAACGTTTTAGCTAAAAAGCTAAATGTTCTCTGCCTATGTGGTAGTTAAGAGTGCTTTTCCCTTGATAAATTCTGGATACAGTGAACTCTGACCACCATCCCATGGCATGGATAATATCAGTTAGGAAACAGTTTCATTCAAATTGAATGTTGTTGTTGTAGGGTTTAAAGTTATTTTTCAGCACATGATAGGCTATATATGGCGGCCAGTATAACTGGTGGAGGAAGAACCCTGGAAAACCCCAGGAAGAATCACCGACCCACGAGAAGCTACTGGCAGGTTTTCTCACGTGCCCACGTTAGCCGACCCTGAGACTCAAACCCACACAGACAGAGGTGAGATGGCAGTGATCCAGAACAGTGAGCACTTTAGACCACTAGGCCACTCGGGGCCCCTCAAATTGAATGCATGTGGCCATTGACAAAAATTTGTGAGCCAAAATGCATGGCATATTCATTGATCTGGGGTTATTTCCCAATATGCTAATACCCCATTTTATCCAGCATGAAAGTGCCTGCACTGATATGTTATTCTTTCAAGAAGGGACAGGATCTCCCTCAACATACCAGCTCAGTCCTTTAAGTACCACTGAAGAGCTCACACTGGATTCAACAGAAGACCTTGAGATGAAGTGTTCAGAGTGGACAGTGATTTCGCTACAAAAGTATGATTCCCGATGAGTGTGTTCTTGGCAATGAAAGCAGCGGTAGTCTTGAGTAATACTAACTCATCCTGCCAGAACTGCAAGTAGTTCGGTTCAACTGGCAGAGCATGTAGTTCACTAATTCTCACTAGTACAAGTATGAAGCAGGTCTTATATAAGAGGTGAATCAATGAAGCACTGATAGCAGTTCAAATGGCGTTCCATTGAATCAGGTTAGCACCAATGAGATTCCACTTTGGGCACAGAGCCAAAGCATTTGGGTGTGTAAACCCAAAATTTGACAGCAGATCAGACAGGTCTTTGCTTGTCCAATATCCTGTCTTCCATGATGATGTGTCAGATATCATGGAATGGTAGCCTTTAACTGAGATCGGTGCCATTTTCTGTCAAAGAGCCACAGTAGGAAGTAAGCTATATCAAGTACTGATAAGTTCACAAGACTCCTCAATTCCTTCATACACTTTAAAAGTGATGGGCTATTTCGCATGAGCAATTATCTCTACCACATAATGAGAGAACAGTTTGTTTTTCCAGGTTTGTTTAATATGATCCAGACATGCTGGTTCAACAACTATGGATTGGGATAAAATGCCTGCCATTGTGGTCCCTTCAGCAAATTAGGAAGAATCTCGATTTCCTGGGGATTTTCTGCTGTTTGGTTGATGAAGTCATTGATCCACGATTTTTCCTATTTGAGTGGAGCAAACAGGAGGCAATTCTCTTGCTTTCTGTATCACATTCAGAATCAGGTGTGTAGGAGGTTGAGCATATGCATCCAGCCTGTTCCAATTTATGGAAAAAGTGTTGACTTCCCAAGACTTTCAGATCGAGGGCTGAGGAGATAAGGTTTGCATCCCCTTTTTGCTAACAGATCTACCAATGGTCAATTCTGGTTGACACCTATGCAAGTGAAAACCAAGGGAAGAAGTGACCATGTGTTACTGTTTCTTCTGGAACTGCATGTCTGCTAATACCTGTAGTTGGCCTGGAATATGATGAACTTATTGATGGATTTGTCTTTGAAGACACCAGCTTAGAAATTCCCAAAGATGAACGCTTTGGTCTGAGGATTTCATTTCAGCCAGCCTTCTGATAAAATTCGCCATAGTGCAGTCGTCAGAGTGAGAATGCCCTTCCATGTGAATCATCTTGCCACTGATGCAATGCTTCCTGATGGCTTTCATCTAAAGGTTACTGATATACAACAGATGTCCACTGGCCTCTTGGACTAGTGGAGAGAGATGTGCACACCAGCCTACTGTTCTCGTATCTGAAGAAATCAAATTGAAGGCAGCACCTGCTAAGGACCACCTAACATCAGCCATCTGAGATTCTACCATTTCCTGAGATGGGAACTCATATGCATTCTCTGCTCCAAGGATCAAAATTCCAGCTGCCATTGGGACAACAGTATAATTGTAATGAGCATATAAATGGCAACCTAGGTCAACGATGTCCACTGTCCCATAGAGTAAACCCTGCAGGCAAAGGATTCTTGAACTGAGAGGTCATTATCTGTATGAACTAAAGCCCCCATTGTAATTATTTCAATGCATGTTCCTGTGTGAAACAGACTCTGTTCAGGAGGAACTGTTGGGCCAAAATTCAATTCTTGTGAGGATCGTGCTATTGGCTGCACTGGGTTCATAACTGGGCACAAGGGTACCAACTGTGCATAGAGTGTCACGGAACCTTCATGGTAGTATATATCTCCATCCACTAGATGTCTTTTAATCTGTGAGGGTCTGTGTATTGATATGGGGATGGAAAACATGATATTAGATTACTGTAAACAGTCCCTCATTCAAGCTAATTTGATTTGGTATTGACTGTGGGTGATTTGTATGTGCTGGCATAGAGAAATCAGGGTGGAATGATCCCCTCAATGCTTTTGTCAAGAAATATGTCTTTTAACTTGTACTGGATCTGCAGGACTGTTCCACCAAGAAAATCCCACATTAAGTAGATACTACAGCACAAGTGGCCATGGAGTGAGTTGTGTGTATCATGGCACTCTGGGTACACTTAGCCTTAGAAGTACCATTGCATTATGTCAAAGCAACAAACAGGATCTTGATCAACATAAGCAGGCACAAATTCAACATAACAGGCACGATCGGCTTTGTTATTGACCTTGTGTGCTCAAATTCAGTCTGATAGTGATGGAATAGGGTCACTGTATCCTAATAACCATGTCAAATACCTTATGTTGTATCACATTATAGTGCATGTACCCTCAGAACTGGTCTGTACTGCATTGTGCAAGATAGCATCTCAGATGCTAACTGACGTTGGCTCTGCCATTCCCACTGCTGAGTTTTCCCTTGTCAATGAGATCTAGTAAAGACTACAGAGCTTGTGAGCATCTTTCATCATCTCTTGGTGAACAGGGCAACACTGATGCATCCTGTGCAATCTGAGATAAAACTGGAGAAGATTGTCTAAAATGGCATCCCACCATGCTTGCCTAATATCCTTATTGAGATTTGACCACCAATTGAGTGTTCCCATCGAGTAGCAAAGGCATGAAAAATGCAGTTAATCCACATCTTGTGTTTACTAGGGCACAAAAATGGACACTGAATGCATTGAGTGTCCTGTAGCTGATCTAAGAAAGTGCCTTGTGGTGGAGTAGGTGAAATGAATAAAGACCTTCTGTCTTTTGGTTTGAATGGTAAGATCTTCTGTGGTAATGACTTGTTATGATCCAAAACATATGGCAGAGTCCAGTTTTGAGTGCCATTTTATCTTGTATGATACTGTGCTGTTATTCATGTCGTGATGGGTCAAAGAATATTTGATTCACAAACTCGGTCCATGCAGCTGATGTGTGAGATAATATCTGAATAGGCTTGCTTTAATCTCGATCTCACTCCAATCATTATGTGTTATAATCTCTAGTGGTGAGATATGGTGACTTCCAAATGGTCACTAACTAACGGCTTCCTCTGAGTGGCAAAGGCTTTAAAACAACCTCTTTTTGGTTCTGAGGCACCAAACTGGCATTGTTTGCAGTGAATGCCTTATAATAATATGTGGGTTTGACTGATCCATGAGAGTGTATGACCTGGGTGCAGCAAACTGGACCAAGACTGTCTGGCAGCTGACAATTTATGATCGATTATGGTACTGACCCAATTCAATTAGAGCAACATGACACAGTCTGGCCATGGCGGAACATGCCCATCATAATTTGCATGACACTGTCCAGGTCATGAAACTGTGATTAGGTATGGGATATTTGATCTTATTGGCCTATCTTTATATCTTAAGTGCAAGACAGTAACTGACGTGGTTTGTTTTCATCTTGATCTTGCACAATAGCAGGTGATAACAGTGATTGGGTGTGGATCCCATAGCAGGTGATAACAGTGATTGGGTGTGGATCCCATAGCAGGTGATAACAGTGATTGGGTGTGGATCCCATAGCAGGTGATAACAGTGATTGGGTGTGGATCCCATAGCAGGTGATAACAGTGATTGGGTGTGGATCCCATATAGTAAATGACCTACTGGTTCTGCCAAGAAAGGTTATCATGACGTGGCAGTGAGGGATAATTCAGAGCTGTTGCTGACTTTATAGCCTTGATCGCTTCATGCTTGTTCAACTAGGTGAAGTGTGATACCAATCTAGGAGCAAATCATTCAACACAGTATTGTCAGCATGTATAATGATGGCATCTACATTCCTCAAAGTTTGCTTCTGTGCCTTCTACTTCAGTAACACTCGTACTGCAGCCCAACTCGTACTTCGGCTCATGAGGTGCAAGTCAGACATGTACTGGTACACTGGCAACCAGAGCTAGCTATACATGTAAAATGGTTGCCAGTTCCATATTTACAATGTTTCCAAACATTTCAATTTGTACACCAATGTTACCTGTAGAAAAGGCTACATATATATAAATGTGAAGTGGATGCCCTGGCTAGATTAGTATAGAAAACTTATCTGAATGTATCTTACCTAAGCACAGAAATCAAACAGTAATATTATATTACTTTTCTATATCACATATCAAACCTGCGAATATTTAAATACAGCTATAGCAAAATGACCAGACACAATAGTGACCTATACAGGTACATACCAAGAGCGCCAAAGTGTGTGTGGATGGCTAGGTGATTATACTGAAAAGAGAGAATCGCAGAAGAAGAGAGCATGCTTTATCAGCACAAGTGGAAGTAGTAACCAAAATATTCATGGAATATGGTGCCAATCCCAGTATCAAGCATGAAATCAGGTCAGGATTTGCAAGTTAGCCTGGGAGGTCTGGTTTTGCAAGGTAGTAGTAGTTCTCTGAAGGTATTATGATCGGTTAATGTATTTGAAGAAGAAAACCACATACTGGACATCAGATCTGCACCATTTTCATTTTGGACCAAGTAGAATGATTGGAATTCTTTTATTCAATGAAAATCCCATACTGATATAACCATTCATGTGGGAGGAGAAGTGACATCAGATCAGCACCATTTTCATTTAGAAATAAATAGACATGATAAGAAGTTTTTTAGTGAAAGCCTTATGTTAATATAACCATCCATTCAGGAGGAGTAGCAATAAAAAGATTTTCAAAAAAGCCACTGTTATGATTATATTGGATGTTCTATGTTCCTCCATGTAGGATAGGTGGAGTAGCGATGACAAACTTGTGCTGACAAGTGGGCAGACAACAGATGATGGACAATAGAACAGCCCATAAACTCTTCTGTTCTAAGACCAGTAGAGGTAAAAAAAATTCTGCTGAAAGGTTTTGCTATATTTAGTAATGGTGGCCATGTATGATGGGAAATCAATATCATTTTGCACAAATCTGAAAGCCCTTTGTGCTTGGATGCTTTACATCACATTTGGTCAAGTTGAGCTCAGCAATTTTTCATAAGCCTTTAAAAAGTTTTTCTATTATTAGTAACAGCAGTCATACTGAATGACACTGGCATCCACAGAACAAATCTGAAATGCCATGATGCCAGAATGCTCCATGTAAAATCACGTTCAAGAGATTTTTGTAAAGAAGTTTTACATAAGAACGGATGACTGACAATGGATAACACACAGAAGATGAAGGATCATAAGCTCACTTGGCTTTATGGACAGGTGAGCTAAAAATTAACTTTTATATGTACACTGATGCAAATTTTTTGGTTATGTCATCGATACATATAATCCTATGATCTGGATCCATTCCTGGACACAAGTTATCCTCCCATGAAACTTAAAATGTAAAACATAAAACTGTATTTAAAATTCAGCACTGACGTAATGATAGCATGAGAACTACATGTATCACATCAGCATTCAAATTGCCTCCAATGCTGTGGCCTGAAAACAAATAAATTTTAAAAGAACATTTCCATCTATTTCAACAGGTGTGAGTCCAGCAGGTTCTCTAAGTTTATTTCAAACACTGGCTTCTAACCCCATCTGAAATCAAGACTGATTTCTACAAAAATTGCTAATTCTATTAACTACCAAATATTCTCCTGGGAACATGACAGCAACCAGTTGTCTCCCATTGAAACTTACCATATATAGCAGAATAGCATTCCCCTTTACAGTACAGCAGCACCCTAGGGATCCAACAAGTACTATGACAGCCCCTATTCCTATTAGAACGTAAGGGGCCTCCTTGTAGTATATGGATGACAGCTCCATATAGATGTACAACTCCACTTTTGTCCATATTCCCAGGGCGAGTATTGCAATGCCAGTAATCTAGAGAACAAATGAAAACAAAAGTGACTGCATGCACAGTGAAATCTGTATATAAAGAGACCATACATTTTTTTTTGCCTTTATGGACAGATCTTACATATAGATTAAAAAAATTTTAAAAGTCAGCTTGCCCTCAGAGATTGTGAATTTGAAAGCTAAACTGTTTGTAATAATTTATTTATACTCACAACTAAACACTTATTTAACCATTTTCTTGACAACTCAAGTCGAGTCACCTTGCAATTGGCAACATGCAACAAAATGTTTGAGAATCTGACTTTTAAGAATGATCTGCAAACACTTATTTTTGTCAATGCAATTGTTTGCCAAGTGTAAGTATACTGTATATCAGTCTCCTGTAATTACCATGGAAACAGAATATAAACAGTGCTCATGGGTGATAAAGTTTTTAACATCAATCATACTTAGAATTAAAACCTCCAGGTGGTGAATCATTAGAGACAAGTGCTAATGTTTATTTCCCAACACAACTGTCAAAGAAATCTCACAAGTTGTATTATTAACACATAACACCTACTGATCATAAAATTAGCAAGATATATCAAAGCAATCTTTAAAAGTTGATTGTTTACAGTCTTCAATCTGACAAACTGACCAAGGCCCTTAGGACCTGAAAGTAGTTAAAATATACATATTTATAACTTTTTTTGTCAAAACTTGCATTATACACTATATAGTGAATATTCAGACACATTCTCAGGTCTGCACGATGCAAGACTGACTTTGACAGCGGCTACAAGATGGAAATGACACATATAATAGATAAAAGAAACTGTGGCCAGTTATGTACAAGAATAATGCACTACATCAAAACATGAAATAAAAGTGCTGATATATGTACTATGGCGAGATCATGGGGTGTAAAACTTGCAGAACATAAAGCATTAGGAACTGAACACAACCCCCTTGGTCGTAAAATAGCTGCACAGACTTCTGACAGAACATTTTATTCGGTTGATTGGAACAACCTAAAAAAAGGCCTGATGCTGGCACTTTGTGTTAGGTCTGACTAAAATGAACTTCTCATACCTCAGACCACGGTCAATCTTCAAGCCTTGAGCTGGGTGAAATTCATTGGTTTTGAATAACCTTGGAGAGACATCCAGCAGTACAAATATATTTCATGCATCAATAATTACTTCATTAGCTAAAACATGCATGTCTCACATGAGAAGTGTGTGCATGCAATCCATTATATAACTCTTATACCCATTTATAAAATTATACTTGCTGTACAATACAGTTTACCTGCTGAGAGTAACATATCACAATACATGTATAGGATATAGTCAACAATATGCAAAGTTTACCACTGAATAAACATATTTATTCCAACCTCCAAATACAATGGCAAGGAACAGCCTTCTGAGTAGGTTAGGATATATACATGTTTAGTGTTGATAGATCTTTGTGAGCATAAACGCAAACTCTTAACACACCTTAGTCTAGCAAAAGTGTTGGCCACATTGACTTTCTTTGGTTTTAAGGGTGTATTAGTAACAACCATTCATCTAAATATCCCGTTTCTTGACTTAAAAATATCAATATTATCCAGGAAATGAGCTTTCAACATAAAATTTCAATAAAGTCGCTGAAGAAGGAAATGCAATATAGGCCAGAGACCTCTTTTTGCATAAAGGACATAGAACTTATAAAGATGCACCCAATCACCAAGTTTCACGATCCCAGTCAGGACAGTCTGCAAATAACATGCTCAACATTTCTGTGGTCATAAGCTTAATGCAAAACTTAACATAAGTCAATAAAAGTTGAATACAAGTCACAATAAGCCTTTTTTTATAAGGGTATAGCAGTACCGAGATACACTGTCATCATCAATTTCAAGGTTTAACTATACATGAGAAAAACACTAAATTTAACCAGTGTCAGTGAAGTGTAAAATATGGACAATAATGACACACTAATGAAATGCAGGAGTAGTGCTCATCAAGATGCATCGTTATTCCCCAGCCTATATAGTCTTGAACTAAATCCAATAATTGAAACTAAACCATAAAATGTGAGATAAGTGTCACAGTGACCTCTTCTTGCAGGGTTTAGTACCAAGAGAAATAAATATAATAATTTAGTTCAATGATTAAAGCAAGAGTTCTCAGGGACACGAACTTCCAGGTCAAATATGCATGAAATTCTCAGAGGACACACTGTTTCTCCCTGTGATGCATCCCAGTGACATGCTTCATCTTCCCCCCAGGATGTGCCCCCTTTTCATGGTCAGCCATGTCTAAACTGCACAATAGCTAAAAACTAGACTTGAGTACCAGTAAACAAGCAAGAAGCCAGTGTGGCTAATTAACAGTTAATACTTATCATTGCAACTATCTTGTGAAAAGGACTGCTCCTCCAAAATATTTCAAAGAAACCATGTTCTACTGTGTATGTATGTAAGCACCAGAAAATGATTGGCAAATAAACAATGCCCAATTTTGTTGCAACTGTGTTTAACTCATGAATGTAATCAAAGCTTTCTAACTGTATGATTTGGACAGCATTGTCAAATCACTGATATGCCATAATAATATTAATAACCGTGTGTCTTCTACATGGCAATACAGCATCTGCAGAATCTTTTTTAAAGACAGAAGAAAAGAAGGTTAACTTGCAAAATGATCTGGCAAAATATGTTTTCTTTTTTGGGGGGAAACAGACTTGTGATGAAAATAAACCAACAACAGGCATAAAAGGTGAAAATTTTGATTGACTGGTGATATCTGAACAAGAGTACCTAAAGTGTAAATTCATCTTGACATATCTGCAGTATCAAACTACATGTATTAAGGTACCCGACAGTTACATGTGACAACCATTTTTCTATGGAGCCCATGCTTTATATGCCACCTTATTTCCTTAAGGTCAACTCATAAGGCATTTACTAAATAACATATTTATTTTGAATTAGTTGTTTTTTTCACAAATAAGTGCATATATTTTTTCATTCCTTCTTTGCTTCATTTTAACAAGACTGAAATGTCCAGGAAACCTCATCCTGAAATTCTGTTGAGAGCCCTGAAAGCATTAACAGTAAAAACATCAAACTGAACCACAGTGAAATGTGAAATACAGGTCACAGTGACCTACTTAACGATAAATGTATAGTACTCATCACACCAAGTTTCATAATTCTGGGTGTAGCAGTATAAGGTAGTTAAAAAAACCTACTGTGTTCATGAACTAAATACATAAACATAAAAACCCCATAAAATGATAGTCATTTATTTGATTAAGCATGCTGTATTAATGGAGATGCATACAATCATCCAGTTCAATGAGTCTGACGTATACAGTTCCTGCAATTGAACCAAAGTCAGTTAGGTATAAAGTATGGGTTGCAGTGACCAAGAATACACAACCAATGCACATGTATGTACAAAAATAGCCCCCTCCCCTGATAACAAGTGCTATCAAAACCCATTCCAAACTGCTGCCTAGTACCTGAGAAGAAATAATGGGCGAGTTATATTCAATGTTGGTGAACAAATGTCTGTTCTTTTGCTGATGCCGATATCAACAATTTGGGAAGCGCAATATCGGAGTTTCAAGTCCCTGTTCACAATCTCATGTTTCATTTTCATTTGTTTTGTTTCAGTATCACAAATCTCAAGAGATGCATCCTTCAGTGATGTCATGACAGACCATAATATCTGTTTATGCTTGTCAACATTGATCCACATGGACAAAAAAGTATTCAAGAAAATCCTAACACAAACAGTTGTAAACTGAAACAAAGATACGAAGTAACTACTTCCTTTTTTTCCAGTCAGTAAGATGTATTATAAATCCTTCCTAACTACTCTGAAGTGAAACAATTTCCCACGAAAGCTGGCATTCAGTCTGCTCCCAAGCCTGTAATAGCAACATGACTCAAATGCATCAGTAACACTGCTTACAAATAATGCACTGCATTGTAGTTTAAAGTACAGATTTCATCACTGATGTTCAGAGGCAGCTGTTAGTGTTTGTAATATTTGTTCTACATATATCGTCAATTTGGTAGCTTCTAACTTTTTCTTATTTCTATTAATGATTTAACATTTTCTATACCAGTGCCAAATTAGTAATTTAACTTCAGCAGTAATTTAAAAAAAAAACATACCTCTGTTAATGAACTGAATCATAATACTGAACTTATTTTGACCTATTTGGTTCAATGAACTTATTTTGACCTATTTGGTTCAATGAACTTATTTTGACCTATTTGGTTCAATGAACTTATTTTGACCAATTTACAATGAACTTAAGCTGACCTATTTGCTGCTTCATTGAACTTATTCTGACCTATTTGCTTATCTAATTTATTTACATACAGTGGTAAGAATGAACAGAAATTTAAAGTTCTTTCCCTGTGTCATGTTGTTTCAGGAATTCCTAATTAAGTTTCTTTCTCTGCATTTCCCATAAAAATGGCATATTCTATGTATGTGATACTGATGTTACATTGCCATAAATGTACATTTTTGTTACAGATCATAACTGACCTGTGTAACGGGTTCATTTCGTAGTGTGTCAAACCAAATGATGAAACACTTTCTGTCAAAGAGTCGCCTAGTTGTAAGCATTCCAAAAAGTGTAAGAGAGAATATATAATTGATATTTTAAATGCATGTTTTACTTTCAAAAAATAAACCTGACATAATTACTCGACCGAAACAGTCAAAAGTAATATATTTCATTTCCATAGCCCGATTTTTAACAAAAAATTACATCTTTTCAAAGCTATGCGCAGAATAGGCCGACATATCGCGAGTCACGAAAACACAGGGGTGGTATCAGGTGTGTCCAAAATGAATACTATTTTGAATAGAATATTCTGGTGACAACTGCCTCTTCTCAAATGGTAAGCATTGCAGTATTTTATTTTCATCAATCGGTCGAATTCGATATGCGTTTTGCTTCAGTATTGGTCACGAAAACGTTAGGTGCGCAGAAATGCCCGACAGCATTGTACTTAAATACGTCAAAACAGATGATATAAAAAAATGGCAATATTCATGCGATCGAAACAATATTTTTATTTGAAAGAGATACATTTCTGATGTCCCCACAATAATAATTCTTTTACAAAAGATGCAATTTCGCAGGGTATAACAGCTACATAAAGTTGAAAAAGGGAATATAACAGCCCATATGCTAGAATGCAGTCAATTATGATACGTCTTCAATAGCTAAATAGCTGAGTAACAGATACAACGAAACAACCCCAAATGGACCATTCTGATTTAAATGCACACAATACTTACCCAGAAAATAAAGTTAAAGACCATAAGAACTGTCTTAGTACACGTCAACATCGGCGTAGATGACAGCAGAGACTGCATTCGTCCAGCCATTGTAGATGGTTATTCAAAGCTTTTCGAGCGACTTGACAAATCCGGAAGTTACACGAACGAAAGAAACATCAAGATAGACCGTGCCTCGAGCTAATACATCAACAGAATGGAAGTGTGGTTCTGATATTATTCCTGCTACCAGTCTCGAAAGATGCTGAACAGATGTGTAACATCTATTTTTGTCAAGACTGAAGACTTTTTGTTTCAGCAACCTGACACGTTAACTGGAGAGAGATGACTTAACAAAGTATACTAAGCATTCCCAGATCAGTATAATCAATATTTGTTGTGATGCTCATTGTTTTTTTTTGTTTGTTTGTAACAAACTCACCAAACGGAGACACCATTTTGTAATCCATGCCTTTCGTTTAATAAAGATACGTTATTATTAAAAAAAAAAATACAGTAAAAGAATCTGTTGAGTAATTTAAAGTAGTTTTTTTAAGAAAAAAGGCAATCTTCTATCAGTTATTAACTATTTATAATTTTATAATATATCTGCTGTATGGAGCATTGGAATATTCAAATTTCGTGTTATTTTATGTATTTATTTTACTGCATTGCCAAGTTCGTCGTGTCCCGAAGCTTTGCAGTCGTTTCTCTTCAATTTGACGATGGCGACTTCATTTTCTTTCCTATCATATCTATTACTTTTAACGTGCCCTGTTGTTCCATCTTCGCCAGCCAAGGTTCCGATATGTTAACCATATCTACACCTTGGCGGTCGAGCAGATATTTTAGTGCTTTGTCCTATTGACATCTATTGGATTTCATGAGTTTCCTTCCTTAGTATGTTAAACCAACTAACCAATAGCATGTAACAGAGGTGCATTGTACATCGGCCGAAAATGGGGGAGGCAATTTACTTCAATAGGATACATTTTAAATTTAATATCGAAATTATGACTACGTACAAGAGAGAAGACATTACAGGTGCATTTAAGTGAAAGATATTTGTAAAAACACGGATCATCAGTGGAAAATTGCTTATTTTATGAGTCCATTTGAACTTTGTGCTCCCCCCGTCTCGGTCATGTAGGAACAGTGTTCAAATTTGAACAACTTAATTTTTATTGGATACGGTTGTTGTGTTTCAATAATACAACAACGGTAGCTTGAACTTCACAGACCCGAAGCACAAATATCTGCTCTATTCGCCAAAGTGTAGAAAAGGTTAACATATCGGAACCTTGGCTAATAAAGATGGTTCACCTCTGGTGAAATTCCGTGCCTGTTTCCTATCATATAAATAATGCAGTTAATTAGGCCAGGTTCATCTTTTAGCATTTTTACTATCATTTTAGCCATTTATGCCCTTGGACGAAGTGTAGAAAGGCAATTTTGACAGCCAGAATCGAGCCATTCTGGTCTACTACAGTATTTTGTCTGTGACAAAAGAAACAAACCTGACAATCGCAACAAAACAGATCTATTGAGACATTTCAAACAATGATATTATACGAACCTGGCATTCTTCTTCTTCTTCTTTTATGGGGGAGGGGGTATTTTTATGGAGGGGGCAGCTGATATCGAACTCAGTCATGGTCCTAACAATGACCGCTGCAGATTGTGTTCAAAGCAGGTCAGGAAAAAAAAATGAAAAGCAGCATTCAATGCGATGACTGCCATATATATATATATATATATATATATATATATATAGTTTCCACTTGAAACACACCACACTTGTGTCTTTGTGCCAACATGAAAAATATATTACAGCACAGTTCTAACTGGTTACTCAATATTGACTAAGGTTCTTAAAATAGAACATTCTGTCACTATAGAGATTTTGCAGATCTGTACACAAAACAAACCTTTCTAAAATATTACCCAAAAAATTACACCGACCCATGAGAAGCTACCGGCAAGCTTTCTCACGTATCCAAATTGTCCAAGCCCAAGACTTGAACCCACGCAGACAGATGAGAGCGCTTTAGACCACTTGGCCACCCCCACCCCCACCCCCCAGCATGAATAGATGGTCTACCTTCTTATCAAATAATACAAACCAAAATACAAGATTCAGTCATTATATTTATTTTAAGCTTTGGCTTTTCTAAAATTTGTTCTGTAAAATTTGTTCGGTTTTGATGTTGCTTGGTACGTATGTGATACAGTGATACGTTTGATTTATGTGTATGTGATACAGTGATGTGCTGGATTTATGTTCATGTCATACAGTGATGTGTTGAATTTAGGTGTATGTGATACAGTGATGTGCTGGATTTATGTTCATGTCATACAGTGATGTGTTGAATTTAGGTGTATGTGATGTAGTGCTGTGTTGGACTTTTGTGTATACAGTGATGTGTTGAGTTTATGTGCATTCATACAGTAATGTGTTTGATTTAGGTGTATATGAGACGGTGATGTATTGGATGCATGTGAATGTGATACAGTGATGTGTTGGATTTAGGTGTATGTGATACAATAAATGTGTTGGATTTATGTGCATGTGACTCAATAATAGTGTTGGATGTCTGTGTATGTGATACAGTGATGTGTTGGATTTATGTGTATTTGATGCAGTGGTGTTTTAAGTTACAGTGATGTGTTGGATTTAGCTCCATGCAGTATCCTTATTTCATATGTGATACAGCTACGAGTTGGATTTATGTGCATATGATACAACGATGTGCTAGATTCAGGTGATTATGAAACAGTGATGAGTTGGATTTATGTGTACGTGGTACAGTGATGTGTTGGACTTAGGTGTATGTGATACAGTAATGTGTTGGATTTAACCCTTGCAATATCCTTTCTAATTGTGATGAGGTATGTATTTACCGTATGTTGCCATTTTGTATAACCTACAACAATGTTGAAGACTTTTAAGAAAACATGTAAATAATAAATATACTAACACCCTTTATAAGTAGGACGAAAGTGCAGTCGTATTGCACTGGATCGTCAAAAAGGTTATTAGAAGTCATTATGCTTTTGTTTTCATGGTGTTCAAATTTTGCCACATTTTATAAGCAAGATGATGGGTAGGGATAAGTAAAAAGTTTATAGAGCAAAAACAAAAGCGATGTTCTTGAAAATCCGAGTCACCAAACCTTATTCTCTCACTATTTTATTCCAGCAATTGATTCATATTCCTTGTCTGTTTTCATCCAATTCTGGAGTTTTTCTCTTTCATTTTTCAAGGTTGTATCATACCAGATTAATTACTCATGAAATCCATTGTCCATATGATTTTAACAGATGATTGTTTCCTCTGCATGCAAGAACATTAGCTATTGTTCTTCTAATAATTACGTCTTCTGCAGTTATCGGTATATTCACGAGTAATACAGTTTGATACTACTACCAGGCTTGCGTAATTCAGGGTATTTTAAACCGTTAAAATAGTTTCTTTTCTAATTAATCTCTATTTTCAATGCTGTGAAAATTATATTCTTTTTTTAAAATAGATATCGTAACATTACTTTAGTTTTCTCCTCAAACTCGTTGTTATTATAGATTTCTATTTTTAATCCATCCATTCAAACATCAACTGCAATACTTTTTATGCCATTTCCTTAATTCAGTTTTGAATTTTTGTCTTCACTGATTTCTGTTTTAACATTGTCATTTCAACCACTTAATGCAAAATGTATGTATCACCGTTTTAACTACAATGTATCTGTCTGCCGTTTGTTTAAAAGTATTGAAATCTATTCTCGTGCATTAAATAAATTATATTGATATATCTTGAATATCTTCTAATATACCCATGTTATGATTTTCTTCTTGTTGCCTCGGTTTTAAATCTTGAACCAATATACCTTGTTGGGAACTTCATTTTAATCTTATCTGTTAAATCTTGAATTGAAACATGGCAAATGTCTTCATAGATTTTATTATGATTTCATATACGCTTACTTTGTTTTTGTTATCCTCCATATATTGGGGAACACTTTTATGAATATTCTGCATCTCTGAAAAGGTAATATTGTCAGCAATGATCTCCGTCAAATTCATAATTTTGTTCGAGTTCATCATTCAAATATTTTTGTAGCTGTAACTGTTGTTTCAGTCTTCCAGTGATTTTTAGAAACCTTCTTTGTTACTCTCCAAATCATCTCTGTTTATCTTCTGCTCCACTGGCTGTAAATATAGTTAAATATTATACACTAGCCTTGTATATCTATTCTGTCTTGCTCTTACTGTTTGCAATGTCTGAATGGCAGTCTTTCTCTGGAAAAATTCTGAGCATCAAAAATCGTTGTTTTAAAAACATTTCATCTGTTTTTGTAGAACTGAGATTTTGTAAGCTCTTAAATATCACTCTGCTCAATAGCTGTTAATTTATTGTCAACTTGTTTCCTCTGTGGTTTTGAAACTTTCAAATACGCATCTTCCAAAGTTTAATATATTTAAGTATGAAAACATCTTTGTACGAACTTGCACAGTGCTGCACTGAATTACTTTAACAGGAACAGCTAAATTTGTAATATGGCTAATATCTTAATCCTGTCTCAATGATCAATGGAAAATCCAGATTATCAGGACCTCTTCAAGATCTTTCTCATGAAAAAATGTGTTACAGACATACTGTTACAATCTCACTTTTCCTTCTTCATCTTTTATGCTGATATTCAGTGTGATTTCTGCCCTCTCCTATTTCTTGTAATGACCAGCATTGTATGAAACAGTTTCCACTGGAAACATTATTAACACATCAAGAATCCAAAAAGTAGACATGTAGCATGATGTCCCACCAAGTCACATTATCCCGACACCAGGCTGACCAGTCCTAACACTAACCTCTTAATGCTGAGTGCCAAGCAAGGCATCCGAGGTGGATGCTCTAGCCACTTTTGCTACAAGAGTGGTTCATTAATCAATGAACTGACTCCGTACTTGTAAATGTTTTACACAGTTTCTGAAGAATTTGCAATAAAAAACACAATATTGCCATTGGGTCATATCTGTATAATCTATGCAATTGTTTTGCATTGTGGGTTGATTTTGAGAAGACTTATGAGGAATCTATCCCCATCTATCTCCTACTGAAGCCATTGTTTTTGGCTACAGCATAGAAAACAAGAGCCAAACCAAATATATTGTCAGTTTGAGCAGATTAAAAAAAACATCGGAGATGTAAGCAGCCAAAAAGGGAAATTTATTTGAAGGTCTGAAGATGAAAGATGCAGAAGATACAATTAGGGGTTAAGGTTTGGTTTCCATGGCAACTCAATGCATACAAGGTCATGGATGTTCTTTTGCTTAGCATGGTAGGTAATCCAGTGAACGGTATAATCTTCGTAGAGCAGAATCTTTAGCCCAAAATTTTTAGTCTCTGCAATTTGGTTTTAAAGTTTTTGTAAAAATGATGTTCAGCAAATGATATCCACATTTAAAATATGAAAATAAATTCTTTTGCAATTAGCTGGAGAACAATATAGACATTCCATGAATTATGATTGTAACTGACATAAAGATTTGATTAAAGATATTTTGGCAGGGAATTAATATACAGTAACTGCAGAAGAGGGGATGTTGGATATTCATGTTTTATGAGTGTTTTGTATGTACATTAGAATGCTGACAACAAGGACATTTTGATTATACACAACAATTTAGTCCATGTAAATTTACTGGTTATCAAGATAACCAATTACTCAGATCAATCATACAGAATGATATGTACCGATTACATTAAGTACCATGATAATACAGTGTTCCAGGCTACAAGTTTTCTGGGTTATCCTGATAACGATTTAGCCAGATAAATCATGCAGAATAAAGGAGCATCCCTGGATTAAAATTTTTGTCTGCAGCTATTGGCTATCCATATAGACAAGTATCCAGATGGGTCATACAGAACAAAAAAGCATCCCCAGGTTCACAATATTTATCAGTATAAATTTACTGGCTATCGAAATAACCAAATACCCAGACTGATCATATTGAACCATGTCCCCGTGTTCAAAATTTATTCTGCATATGTACTGCTTATCCAAATAAGCAATTACCTAGATCAGTATTACCAAACAAGAGTGTCCCCAGATTCCCAATTTATTCTTTATAAATGTATTGGTTTCCACGCTGTTCATACTGAACAACAGTGTCGGACTCCTAGATTCACAATTTATTTTGTATAAAACTATTGGTTATCCGCATAACCACTTTTCCACATTGTTCATACTGAACAACAGTGTCCCCAGATTCACAATTTATTATCCATAAATGTACAGGTTATTCAAATGACCAATTGCCTAGATTGATCACACTGAACAACAGAGTCTGCCTAGAATCAAAATCTGTCTGGTCTGTATATTTTTATTGGTTATCTATGTAACCTGTTACCCACACCAAACTTACAGAACAAGAGAGTGTCCCAGATTGATCATAACTGAACCATGGCCTGTCCGTGGATAAACAATTTTGTCTGCATAAATTTACTTTTTATCTTTTTACCCAGTTATCTACATCCACAAAACAACCGTGTTCCAGACTGATCAGACAGAACAATGGCTTCTCCCTGGATACACAATTCTGTCTGCATTAATTTACTGGTTATCCAGATAATTACCCAGTTCAATCATAAAGAACAACAGTGACACTGGATACACAACTTTATCTGATTTACTGGTTATCCATATAATCAATTACCTACACAAAATCCATGTCTTTTATACATCCAGATTTTGTGAAATCTTAATGGACAAGAATCTGTAATAATGTATTTAGGATGACTAAAGTGTTCAGGATAACTGCAATAATTTGTTCAGGATGACCAATGTGTTCAGGATGAATGTTATTGTTGTTGTGGGGCTTAACGCCATTTTCCAGCACACGATAGGCTATACATGGCGGCCAGTATTAATGGTGGAGGAAGAAACCGGGAAATCCCCGGAAAGAACCACCGACCCACGAGAAGCTACTGGCAAGCTTTCTCACATATACACATTTGCCGAATCCTAGACTCGAACCCACACAGACAGAGGTGAGATGGCAGTGATCCGTAACGGAGAGCACTTTAGACCACTCGGCCACTCGGGGCCTCCAGGATGAATGTAATAATGTGTTTAGTATGACTAATGTATTCAGGATGACTTTAATAATATGTTTAGTATGCCTAATGTGTTCAGGATGACTTTAATAACGTGTTTAGGATGACTAATGTGTTCAAGAAGACTTTAATAATGTGCTTAGGATGACTAATGTGCACCTCTCCCTCGATAAACTCGCGCACAATGTGGTCCACAAACACAGTTCGCACTATAAGCAAGGGTGCGAGTTACCAAGGGGCCTCCAAAAATTGAAAAAATTTGCTTAAACATTGAGAAAACCGCAGGGCGGGGGTGGGGTTAGCGAACTGGGCTGTTTAATGACCGAATCCTCATTTGACAATCATGTCAATAATTTTTAATAATGCGCTTTTTCTAATGAAGTTGTTTGTTGTTGAGTTTAAATAACATTTTCAAAATGTCCAACATGTGAAAGATTGTTCCAATTGGTTTCAACAACCATCACGTGTATGCGAAAAATCTGTGTATTACGTCACTGCTTTTGTTTTCTTGATGAGTGTTTCCCGGTGTGGTATGGGGGCGCTCACCAGTTATTATGTACTTTTGAGAGAGTGACATAAGTAAAGTGAAGTTGTTTGCATTTAAAACATGCACAGTGGAGAGAATGTTGGCATACCTCTAAGCTACTTTGATGTAATGTGGCTGACATTTCTTTGGATATTGTACTTTTGGAAATTGTAAATGATCTTAGCACACTGCTAACTAAAATGACTGCTTCTTTATGCTCCAAAAATTAGCCTGAATTTGTCTAAAGTACACTATCCTTAGCAGCTATTAAAATAGGGAAAATGAATTTTGCCAGACTAGACAATACCAGCTTCTGAAAGTGCAATTAATGAATTACCAAATATATAAAATGTAAAAAAAAACTTATCAGCTCTTTTTTTTTATACAATTTACCTCTGAAGTTCTGGAAGTGAAAATGACCAAGTGGAGCTAGCACTTTTTTGAAAGGTGAACATCTGGAGTAAGGCCAAGCTGTATACTCCATAACCCATATTACACTCATCAATCATACACAAAAATAAAGGGAATTAAAGGTTCTTTGCACAATACTTAAGATATACAAGGTCTTTTTTAAACAGCCAGTATAACCAGTGAGGAAACCCGGGGGAATTCTTTTTCTTTAAAATTCTAACCCTATGCAAAATACAAAACTGTTGAGCGCCACCTATATAATAGTATCCTGCCAAATCGGGAGTCAGAAGAGCAGGGAATTAGACTAACTGTTGGTACACCAACAAACAAGATTCCTTTCTTTCAAAAACAAGTAACATTTATTTTGGGAGACAAGTGTTTACGTCGAAACTCAATTTTTGTATTGTTCAGTTAGTATAATATTGATGTCGTGATTTCATGGGAAGTAATAATGAAACTTCTTATCTTTCTTCAGGATATCTCTAAGTGCCAGTTAAAAAATTCTCTGAAACTCGCTTGCCCACAATGGTCCATATCTGTGAAACCAAGCTCTTTATTTTATGAAGTATTCATTTCACTTGGTTGCCTTGCTATCTTTGATCACAGTTATGAATGAGTCGGTTAATTTAAGGTAGTTTATGTTACATACACAGTAACATTTATAACAGTATTCGATTAATCAAATAAAGTGAGTTCACCCGACATATGACCTGGGCCACTAGATTTTAAGTTTGTAGGATTTTTGTGCCTTTTAACTTTTCTTTTATTCCACCTCCTTTATTTGATTCAAAAGACATAATTAACGTGATAGTACAAAGAAGGCCAGCAGTGCAACAATACAACAAATACTTCCGCAAGTCAGTTGTCAAAACATGGTTGGCACTTAAATTAGTTTCTCAGAGAAACACTCGTGGACATAGCTGTTACAGTAGATTGACACATTTTATGTTTAATTACAAGAGGACACATTGCATTTATGATGATTACACTTAAAAGGAACTAAAAGATGGAACTAGAACACAAATTCAGTTGATAAAAAAAATTATTTAATTTTTATTTATTTATTAAAGTACTGCCTCCACTGGCGTAAGTGACATTTTCATTGATCAAAATTTCCTTACATATCGTTAATTGTGGTGTACTAGGAATGTCATTTGGAAAGACAATGTAAAAAATTGTATGACCTATTTTTAAATTTGATATTTCATAATGTTGATTAAAATTTCTGGGTCCTATCTACCATTTTTGATGATAAAACGAGCGATATATCAAAGTTTCCATTACCAACTTTGATTGCGATTGTCTTCAAGTTCAACAAATAGGGATCAATTTTTGGGGTATTTTATGGTTAAAAAAATGGGATCCACACCTGACCCCGCGTTATAAGCGGGTTCGCGAGTTATCAGGGAGCGAGTTATCGAGGGAATGGTGTATTTAGGATGACTGTAATAATGTGTTCATGATAACTTTTATGTGTTCAGGATAAATAATGTATTCAGTATGGCTACTGCAATGCATTCAGAATGGCTGTTGTAATGTATTCAGGATGACTGTTGCAATGCATTCAGGATGGCTGTTGTAATGCATACATAATGGCTATTATAATGCATTCAGAATGGCTGTTGTAATGTATTCAGAATAATGGTTGTAATGTATTCAGGATGACTGTTGCAATGCATTCAGGATGACTGTTGCAATGCATTCAGGATGGCTGTTGTAATGCATACATAATGGCTATTATAATGCATTCAGGATGACTGTTGTAATTCAATCAGGATAGCTGTTGTAATGTATTCAGGATGGTTGTTACAATGCATTCAGGATAGCTGTTGTAATGTATTGAGGATGGCTGTCGTAATGCATTCAGGATGGCTATTATAATGTATTCAGGATGGTTGTTATAATGCATTCAGGATGGCTGTTGTAATGCATTCATAATGGCTGTTGTAATGTATTCAGGATGACTCTTGTAATGCATTCAGGATGAATGCTGTAATGCATTCATCATGGCTATTATAATGCATTCAGGATGGCTGTTGTAATGTGTTCAGGATGGCTGTTGTAATGCATACAGGATAGCTGGTGTAATGCACTGAGGATGACTGTTATAATGCATTCAGGATGGTTGGTGTAATGCATACATGATGACTTGTAATGCATTCAGGATGACTGTTGTAATGCATTCAGGATGACTGTTGTAATGCATTCAGGATGACTGTTGTAATGCATTCAGGATGGCTGTTCTAATTCATTCAAGATGACTGTTGTAATGCGTTAAGGATGACTGTTGTAATGCATTCAGGGTAAATGCTGTAATGCATACAGGATGACAGTTGTAATGCATTCAGGATGGCTGTTGTAATGCATTCAGGATGACTGTTGTAATGCATTCAAGATGGCTGTTGTAATGCATTCAGGATGGCTGTTATAATGCATTCAGGATGACTGTTGTAATGTATTCAGGATGACTGTTGTAATGCATTCAGTATGGTTGTTGTAATGCATTCAGGAGGACTGTTGTAGTGCATTTAGGATGCCTGTTGTAATGCATTCAGGATAGCTGCTGTAATGCATTCAGGATGACTGTTGTAATGCATTCAGGATGACTGTTGTAATGTATTCAGGATGACTTGTAATGCATTCATGATGAATGTTGTAATGCATTCAGGATGACTGTTGTAATGCATTCTGGAAGACTTGTAATGCATTCGGGATGGGTGGTGTAATGCATTCAGGATGACTGTTGTAATGCATTCAGGATGGCTGTTATAAGACATTCAGGATGGCTGTTGTAATACATTCTGGATGAATGTTGTAATGCATTCAGGATGACTGTTGTAATGCATTCTGGATGGGTGTTGTAATGCATTCAGGATGACTGTTGTAATGCATTCAGGATGGCTGTTGTAAGGCATTCAGGATGGCTGTTGTAATGCATTCAGGATGACTGTTGTAATGCATTCAGGATGACTTTCATAATGCATTCTGGATGAATGTTGTAATGCATTCAGGATGGCTGTTGTAATGCATTCAGGAATGCTGTTGTAATGCATTCAGGATGGCTGTTATAAGGCATTCAGGATGGCTGTTGTAATGCATTCAGGAATGCTGTTGTAATGCATTCAGGATGGCTGTTGTAAACCATTCAGGATAACTGTAATAATGTGTTCATGATGACTTATAATTTGTTCTGGATGATTGCTATGTGTTCAGGCTGACTAATAATGTGTTCAGTATGACTGTTATATGTTCATGACATCTGTTATAAAGTGTTCCAGATAACTGTAATAATATGTTCAGAATGACTATTGCCAATGTAACTCATGTGCTTCATCTTCCAAAAGAAATCCATGAATTATATACATTATGTAAATTATACTTCATGACCAAGCTCCACATACATGTAATTTGTAACATTTTTATTTCCAAATGAAACATAGCAAAATGTATAATAACTTTGCAAGTGGCCATGAAAACATGTAAACAGAGTAACTAATGAAGAGAAAGAAGAAAAAAACAACTATTTACAAAGGTGGATAATGAACACAAACAGAATTAGAAGTGCAAATGTCAGGAAACTCACTATCTAAAGGTAGCATTTGAACCCATATCCTTCTGTTTGTGAGTTGAGCATGCTATTAACCAAAAGACCATAATTTTCTGTTGACATTAGTTGCCTTTTTATGGCAGTGTGCATATTCTACATTCCTTAACCCACATTGGGAAGACAATAATGAAAAGAAAAACAATTTGTAGTGATGAGTGAAAATATGTTTGAAAACAAAGAACACCCCCCCCCCCCTTAGTCTTCTGAAAGAACCTATCTACTGTCAGCATGCCTGTCTATGTATTCATAGTGTTTCCACTAGGGTTACTAATTCTTAGCACAATTCAAGTTTTCTTCAGGCTGTTAATTTCCTTAAACTGTTATAACCCCTGCAAGTTTTTAATGGGATATTCCACCGTGATTTTCATCTTATTCAATGTCTTGCTTTAAACTTTCCCTTCATGGTCACACTGAATTCCAGTTTTGGTTCTGATCATTTTTCCAACAGAATCAAAGCTCCCATTCTAAGTTCCCACTCATTACAATAATGGTACTAAAAATAGCTTTTATTCATAGGGCATCCTTTTGTATTTCATAGTTAAATAAAAACAAAGAACTGATGGACCAGATATTGAATACCCCCTTTCCCACCAGTGGCATGAAGTCTATGAAGTGTGATTTTCATTATAATATAACTTTTGGCAAAACAAAACCAATACCCATATAATTCACTGTATTCAAAATTTCACTCAGGAAAATTCTTAATGTCCTCTTATTATTTAGCATCTCATTTCCTTCTCTGATGGCCAACTGTATTTACTACATAACATGCACCCAACTAAACACTGCTGAAATGCTGATGGCCAACCGTATTTACTACATAACATGCACCCAACTAAACACTGCTGAAATGCTGATGGCCAACCGTATTTACTACATAACATGCACCCAACTAAACACTGCTGAAATGCAGATGGCCAACCGTATTTACTACATAACATGCACCCAACTAAACACTGCTGAAATGCTGATGGCCAACCGTATTTACTACATAACATGCACCCAACTAAACACTGCTGAAATGCACTGGCCCCAATCTACTAACCCTACTCAGACACTCAAAATAAGACACAATAGCACTGGCCCCAATCTACTAACCCTACTCAGACACTCAAAGTAAATGAGACACAATAGCACTGGCCCCAATCTACTAACCCTACTCAGACACTCAAAGTAAATAAGACACAATAGCACTGGCCCCAATCTACTAACCCTACTCAGACACTCAAAATAAGACACAATAGCACTGGCCCCAATCTACTAACCCTACTCAGACACTCAAAGTAAATAAGACACAATAGCACGGGCCCCAATCTACTAACCCTACTCAGACACTCAAAGTAAATAAGACACAATAGCACTGGCCCCAATCTACTAACCCTACTCAGACACTCAAAGTAAATAAGACACAATAGCACTGGCCCCAATCTACTAACCCTACTCAGACACTCAAAGAAAATAAGACACAATAGCACTGGCCCCAATCTACTAACCCTACTCAGACACTCAAAGTAAATAAGACACAATAGTACTGGCCCCAATCTACTAACCCTACTCAGACACTCAAAATAAGACACAATAGCACTGGCCCCAATCTACTAACCTTACTCAGACACTCAAAGTAAATAAGACACAATAGCACTGGCCCCAATCTACTAACCCTACTCAGACACTCAAAGTAAATAAGACACAATAGCACTGGCCCCAATCTACTAACCCTACTCAGACACTCAAAATAAGACACAATAGCACTGGCCCCAATCTACTAACCCTACTCAGACACTCAAAGTAAATAAGACACAATAGCACGGGCCCCAATCTACTAACCCTACTCAGACACTCAAAGTAAATAAGACACAATAGCACTGGCCCCAATCTACTAACCCTACTCAGACACTCAAAATAAGACACAATAGCACTGGCCCCAATCTACTAACCCTACTCAGACACTCAAAATAAGACACAATAGCACTGGCCCCAATCTACTAACACAATATGTTATGGCAGAACTGGGTCCAGACTATCCACATTTTGGTCTAAATAGTCATCGTAACACAAATTCAAAAATAACACACTTTGATTTGACTTTTAAGTTCCCTCAAAATCACTATGAGATGGCAGATCTGGGTCTACTGTTCATAGTTTATCATACAGGAACTAATGCTATGCTTACTTGCTTTGCAATGACATCCAAGGTCTCTGAAATATCATTTACTGGACATGTTGCCTCACATTCACTAAATTTTATACATTTTATTACAAAGTCTCTCTTCATAATTTCAGCAGACGGATCTTTGAAGGATCCTTAATTCTAAAGCCTGTACACTTATCCTGGAGGTGGTGAAATATCGGGCAAATTATGCAAATGAATCTTCCTGGGTATAAATCATCCCACTGGAAATATGGAGCAGGGTCATCATTGTCGAGGTAGAACATAACAAATGTCTCTCCACCTCGCCTGTCCTGAATAATAATAATAATAATAATAATAATAATAACAATAATAATAATAATAATAACAATAATAATAATAATAATAACAATAATAATAATAATAATAATAACAATAATAATAACAAAAGCATATCTGCATGTGGCAATGAATAACAAGTTTGTAGATGTACGCAGCATTCACATATATTCAACATATTTCATACTATATGCCTCATTTATAAGGAACAACACACACAAGATTATTCAGGCAATTAATATAAATACTGTACATAACAGGTAACGTCACTGGCTAAAATGCCATCATGTGATCCCCATATTATTCCTGAATAACTTGTTTTGATGAACTGCTTTTTAGAGCTAAAATTAAATAACAAAGATTAGGACTAAAATATAAAAAATTCCATTTATAGTCTGCAGGTAATGCCACCGGCTAAAATACCATAATGTTATTGCCATCATAGTCTGCAGGTAATGCCACTGGCTAAAATGCCATAATGTTATTGCCATCATAGTCTGCAGGTAATGCCACTGGCTAAAATGCCATAATGTTATTGCCATCATAGTCTGCAGGTAATGCCACTGGCTAAAATGCCATAATGTTATTGCCATCAGCAGTTATCATCTCTGAATAAACTATTCAGATGAAAACCTTTTTGAGGCTAAAAATAGTCAAACAACCAAACAACATTACCAACTAAAATTAAGTCAAAGAAAATGCCATTGTAGTCTGTGATTCAAACACATTAAATTCATCTTTCTGTACACATTTTAAGAGAATACAATGAAAAATCTAATTCTGCATGCTCCCCTTCAGTCAGTAAGAGATCAAATATGCATTGATTGTAGAGACATGTCAAATTTTTCTTTTGTTGTTCGGGATGCGAGAAAATTTTGTTTAAAGTCAATTACATTCAACACAGACTTTGAAGTCTGAAAATATTACCTGTCACAGACTTTGAAGTCTTAAATTTATACCTGTCACAGACTTTGAAGTCTTAAAATATTACCTGTCACAGACTTTGAAGAATTAAACTATTAACTGTCACAGACTTTGAAGTCTTAAACTATTACCTGTCACAAACTTTGAAGTCTTAAAATGTTACCTGTCTACAAAGAAATAATTCTTAACTAACATTTGTATGTGTTCCATATTTCTGTGTGAGTGTGTGTGTGTGTGTGTGAGAGAGAGAGAGAGGAAGGGAGTGATACAGGGGTGACATTTTGAAGTAGGCTGGCTATCAAACTAAAAAAAATCTTAATTGACACATATATCATTGAGTTTGAAAACAACCAGACAAGACTGATCTTTATTCCAGCATATTTAGTTATTTAGACAATTCTTCTGATGTGAATAAAGACCAACCATCTTCAAGTAGACAGAACCATTCAAAAGACATTGCTAACTGCTACAGCAGTCAACATGAACAAGAGTACCTATAGTACCTAATCCTACCAAAAATCTCACACATCTTTTTTCTGTACAGTTGCTATATAGCTTTTTGTTCTTATTTATTCCATTTATCACAACCCTTGCAATGCTATATAGTTTTTGTTCTTAATCATTCCATTTATCCCAGCCCTTGCAATGCCAGATAGTATTTGGTTATTACTTATTCCATTTATCGCAACCCTTGCAATGCCAGGTAGTTTTCAGTTCTTACTTATTCCATTTATCGTAACCCTTGCAATGCCAGATAGTTTGCAGTTCTTACTTATTCCATTTATCACAAACCTTGCAATCCTAGATAGTTTTCAGCTCATATCTATTCTGTTTATTGAAACCCTTGCAATGCCAGATAGTTTTCAGTTCTTACTTATTCCATTTATCACAACCCTTGCAATGCCAGATAGTTTTCAGTTCTTATTCCATTTATCGCAACCCTTGCAATGCCAGATAGTTTTCAGTTCTTACCTATTCCATTTATTGTAACCCTTCCAATCCTAGATAGTTTTCAATTCTTATCTATTCCATTTATCGTAACTCTTCCAATGCTAGATAGTTTTTGATTCTTATCTATTCCATTTATTGTAACCCTTGCGATGCTATATAGTTTCATAGCAAAATAACCCTCGGGGCTGAATTGTTTGAGAAAAGAAATGAAAATTGCACTATATTTTTAAATTTGCCATTATTTTAAGTAGCTTTAGCATTCTGCCTTTATATATGTACTTTCAAAATACCGTTGAATTGGGGCTTGCCTGGAATGCTGTCTGTTTTTGTCCATCTTGCATGTACATCAGACTCATATTCAATATCGTTTCTGGGTTCAAAATCACTCACTGGTATTTGCAGTAACACTGTTCAAGCTCAAATAATCTGATATACTTAGAAACTGTAAAAATCACTGTCATTATTGCTATCATTGGCCAGTATTTCCCAAATAAAATCATCATCTGAAGATAAACCATGTTGGGAGTCAGCCATTTTGGGTTTTCTAGAAGGCCTGTACTTTAAACATGCATTTGTAAAACTTCCTCGATGAATGCAAGGATAAAACTATGACAGAATGCTTGTTCCTGTGCCTAACGTGAAAATCAAATTAAGTTTACTGGCCATACATCAAGCAAAAGTACCTAGATGTATAACAGTTGCCTACCCCAAAAAAGTAGGTATCATGACAAGTGCTATGAGACCTCTAATAGCAACACGACTTATTTTGCAACAAGCACTATAAGGGTTAGCTGTTAAATAAAAATTGTATATGGCACAAAGTACACTTTCATATGCAGGACTTTAAAGTAATTTGTGGAAGTTTTTACACATCACTGCTCTTGAAGTGCAATAATTCATACAAATTTTGTGTGATTGGCACACTTGTATGCCCTGGCAGCATCTCTGTATATGGTGATATTCTTTAATAAGTTTTTGAGAAGTTTTGTTTTTCTAATTTAATTAACAGTGGCCATATTTGAAGCTGGATTGGAATCATTTGAAATAAAGATGAAAACGTTTAAAGCTAAGATGTTTTCTTTCAAAGGTCAAATTCTATCAAGTGGTTCTTGAAAATAGCTCATTAAAATATTTTCTATTTTTAGTAACGGTAACAATATCTGAAGGCAGAGAAAAACTCATTTTAGTTTTTTTTCTTCTGTATTTAATAACAGCACCCGTACTTTATTACAGATCAGCAATAGTTCAACAAATTTGAAAGAGCTTTATGCCACCCATACAAAATAATGAATAGAAACCTGCTCAGCCATGGCATGGCTTTTACAAGGAATCCGTGTGGCTTTTTATGAAAAGTTCATAAACCTGGTTGTGCATGAGCACGACACGTTATGCAAGCAGAGATTCATGGTGCTTGACTATGAACAAAATTCCATCACTTGTGTAGAAATTCTACTTACGACATGGAATTAAAATGGGTTTCAGTAGCAAAAGCCATATTAATCTTCATCTAAACATAGAAATGTGAACTTATAAAATTTGCTGAAAGAAGGGAGATGGATTTTTAACTCAGAATGTTTTAGGTTTCAAGTTTATGCATTGAAGTACAATGATCACATGGGTTCCTAAATATTAGTAGTCAGACTGTAAAACTAAGAAGTTTTAAAAAAAAGTCTTTAAAAAATTGTAATACAGTCAAATATACATGTGCAGTCATCAAGAAAAATAAATACAAAGGAGAAGATTTAATGATTTATTTCTGTTATATTACCATAGAATTTAATAAGCACCACTTATATTATTTTCCAATAGTTTAAAAGAAAAACAAAATTTTTCATTACAACCCCTTTTGAAAATGTGACTGAAAGTGAATTATCTGCGAAATGTCACTGAAATTTGTGGAAATGTTCTTACTTCACCATAGTAATGGTATTTCACCAAATTTCAGTCATATTTCACTGAGAGTTTTCTAAAATTTTTGAAAATATCAGTGAGATTTTGTGATTGAAATTTCACATAAGTTTCAGAGATTTTGCCAAAATTTCTGAAAATATCAGTGAGCTTTTTTTAATTGAGTTTTCACTGAAATTTCATTGAAAAGATATCAATGGCCAACAGTACTTCATTGATAAAATACTAGCCTTTATTTAATTTTTAATGTAATTTATTTTTTGCTATATTTTGAGCAATTTTCAGCAAAACTTGTATTTCCCATTTCTGACAGCTCTAATTTTATTGTTCATTTTTGGAACAATTACTTTTTTCCACATTTTTTCTTCTGCTGTCTTTTCATAACTTGAACTGGGTTCAAGTGTCCCCAGATGACAAGATTGTTTACTGTTTTAAAGTAGAAGTCCACTTTCCTCCTTACCTGAATCCAATTTTCCTTAATCTGATCTTTTTTTGTCTATGACCCAGTTTTCAAATAATGGTCTGTTTGGACCCATTCTACAACAATCCTTATAATTCATTCCATACATTATTTAACAGATCGTCGCTGTAAAAACTTTCTGATTGGTCAAAAGTCGACTGTACATGCCCAATGAATCTTTGCATAATGGAAACTGATGGGAATATGCATGCTTGCTAAGCATAGGGTTTCAAATTTTCCAGCAGGACACTGACAGGAATAACAGTCTGAAAAATGTGTAGAAGTGAGAATCGCTTGAATTCAAGATTGATCATGGAATGTAATTAGTCGAAGAAAACTGGACGTCAGGACTAGCATTTTGTGCTTTTTGCCATGATGATTCTAACTACTGAATCTACAGCAGCTTGTTAAATAGAAGGAATTGGACCAGATTTGGAAGTTATACAATTTGAAATGGATTCCCTTCTAGAATTTAAGAAGGGACAACATATAGATCACTGGTGTTAAAGTGATGGTATTGTTGCTAGATACCCATGTCTATCAAAGATAGTCATATCTTTGCAAAGTTGTTTTCATGGCCCACAAGTTGAATCATCCAGGATGCAAGTGGCATTATATATTGTTTATATCAGCAAAATATTCTAGTTGTTTTAAAATTCTGAGGAAAATCAGTGTAGATATATCATAATAAACATTTTTCATGGTTGTTTATGGATTGAGGGCTCATTCAACTTCAAGCGATCACAAAAGTATCAGGGTTTGTACATTCAAAAGTCCAGTCTATAATGCAAGATCTTTATCTTGTGTCATAACAGATGTATAATTTTGTTTCATTTATATTGAAGTAGTATTATGGTTGATAAAGTGCTAGATAATTTGTAACCATTGTTTCACTGAAACCTTTTCAAATGTCTGTGAAAAATTACTGAAATTTCAATAAAATAGTTTATAGTACCTCTGAAATTTCATGGACAAAGAATCCATGTCTACGTGGAATCTGTGTTTGCACAGAATCCATGTCCAAACAGAATCTGCATAATTTTTCTTTGTGCGTATAAAGAAACTGGTTTGAAATATTTAAACTAGCCCTTACAGGTTTTTAAAACCTGTACAGGTTTTTCAAACCAGTTTCTTTATATGTACAAAGAAACATACTCATACATGCCAACCCCTGGCGAGGAAAAAGTGTAATCCAAGCAGACAAAAAGAGTAATCTGAGCAGAAAAAGAGTAATCCACATATAACATGATAAAAATTCACTGAGCATTTGTATAAAATGATTATTAACATCAATTACTGCTTCAAGTTTTCAAGTTTTCATATACAGCACTTTTAGCTTTCAAAAGCAACAGACTCTCATATTGCATTTCAAAACACTTTGCACCAGCTGAGATTATGAATGCTTTGCACACCGGTAGAGCACCAAGTGCTGGGTTACTGAGCCTGTATCTGAATTCAGTTTTATTTTTGTCAACAATACAGAACAATCTCTCACAGTCAGCATTAGAATGGTAAAAAACATATTCTTTTCATAACCTGACAAAGAAGAGGAAATTTATATCTTCCAGTTATTGGGTCTTTTAATTGGGAAATAAGGTGCCACTGCACATCAGCTCTGTCCACATGAAGTACATTGTCGGGTAGAATGCCAACTTCAGGAGTTCTCCTTCTAATTTATCGGTAGCCTTCCCTGCAGCAAGGTGCATCAAATGACAGAGACAACCTGATATGTACACTGATGGAGACATTTTTCAAAATATAGAATGCAGCTCCTTTATGAATTCCAGTCATCGCTGATGCATTATCATCTGAAAACCTCATAGAGTTCTGCCAACTTATATCATATTTATTCAAAGCATTATCAAGCAAATCAAAAATGTTTTCTCTAGTGGAATCTATTGTTAATTCTGGTAATGAAAGAAGAGCGCTCTGACTTTGCCCTTTTCACTGTCAAAGTCTCTTACACAGACTGAGTACACCCTTTTGTCATCATAATCACTACTCCCATATGTGGCAATACTAAACAGCCCAATTTTCATGGCTTCTGCAATTGTAAGTGAAGTATCTTCTGCTAAACACAGAACAATATTAGATGATTTTGTTCTTGCACATGCATATTTTCTGCAATTTTGGAATCAGGAAACATCTGTTTGAACAAAGGATCAAAATGTCTTCTACTGCTAGGGGTAGTCCGTGTTCTCTTAAGAACTCTGTAAATAACACCTCTGCATTTATAAAATTCCTGTTCACAGCTGAGTTCTGCTGTAAAAATGAAGTTAGCTTAGCAATGGAGTTAGTAAGACAAGCTAATTAAAGGTTTCTTTGTTTTCAAGTATTGTTCCACATCAAATCTGCCACCATGACCAATATCAAATTCCTTTCCACACAGCCTGCAATGGACGTGAAGCTGCCCTAGAATGGAATGCTGTATTATGTAATTCATGTATTCATCTTTGAATCGGTTTTTTGTCTTTTTCTAATCCATCTGTGAAATTATTTGAAAACCACTTTGCATTGACTAGAATAAACCTGACTTGACTTTTAACGCCAAATACCTGCAGACTGGTTCTGTACCAGATATGAATTAGAACAAAGAATCTGTGAGCAAGATTACAAATTAGAAAACCATTCTGTTCTCTCCTAACTAAGCCATACAGCTGCTATAAAAAGAGAGAGAGGTCAAAAGTTTGAAAGTAGAAACCAGCGTGTTTATTGGAAATAGGGCAGCTGCTAGAAATAGAGCATAATATTGTTAGGAAAGTGCATGCAAGTCTACAGACAAGCGTACTCTTATGTTGTAATTGCGAAGAAGCCATCTTTTCTAGAATATGGTCTGTGGGATACCTGTGGGATGTTAATAAAAATAAGAAAACAAATTATTAATTTTTTGGGAGGGGGATATACCAAAATGCGTAATCCGAATACGTTTGCATGCAAGGCGTAACTTAGTGAAAAAAGCTTAATGCCCATACGAAATAAACCAACTGACTATGGCACAGATTTGTCATGGATTCTGGTTTTTAAAGGTCGTGTACTTGAAATACCACTCTTATATTACAACCCTTGAAAAGTCCACAGGGAAATAAGAAATCTGCACGGTTTTGTTTTAAAACTTCAAGTGGCAACAGTAATCATCTCTCCTGCCACAAGACATACTCCAATCAATACAACATCATGTCCACAAATCAACATGACTTGATATCCAATAAACGTAATTGTTGTCTTTCCTGCTTTTTTCACCAAGAATCTGAATATTCTTTATTATGCTGACTATTCTGACTTTTTACAAGGATTCCTGTCCCTTACATCTGCAAAGTTTTTCTATTCATTTGATGCCATTTCTAGATAATGCATAAGCACAAGCCCGATCGTGCAGGCATTTTGCATGAAAAATATGAGAAACTTAAAACATTTCAGGTACTACTATAAATGTCAGACTGGTTCCCTGACGATCTCTAATGAACCTGATATGAAGCCCAATTCAGAAAAAACTCCACAAATAAGCCCATTTCCTGATTTGACTACAGTTATTACATTTTCATAATTCTTATTTCATTTTGCAAGTCCATAATTTAAGAGTCATTTAAGTAAGACTCAAGGTCAAATCATATGTGTCGGAAGGTCTGAATTTTACATAACATCCTTCACACTACCATATAATGGAGAAATAATTAAACTTAGAGCTGATCCACTTAAACATATACTGTGCTCAGGGAAGGCAGATCTTTCAAAACATATATCCCAGGGTACTCTGGTTACTGAAAGAATTCACATGAAAATAATACAAAGTTCTAAATTGCATATATGGGTGACTACTCTGGATTGAAAGATTGAAATTGATCATTGTCTGTAAAGGTCAGTGCATTAGACCACATGGCCACCCAGGGCCCTAGATAGAAATCGAAAGAATAGATTGTATCATGATGTGTAATAAATACTGTATATAAAAACCATGTTGACGGAAATTTAAAGGGTGAACTCTATCATGATGTTAATAAATACCTGTATATAAAAACCATGTTGATGGAAATTTATAGGGTGCATTCTGTTGATGTAGCCTACAAAGACTTGATTCTGAATGTTCACGTTCATATCAGACTCTCTGGAAACTTCACGTAAATCATCAACTATTTCCCATCTGTCATGAAAAAGGCTATTGGCTACAGACATTGCCTCTTTAAATGTCTTGATGGATTTGGGTTTTTTTCTGTACATTTCAGTCAATCTCAGGAAAGCTGTGAAATCCAGGAATCCAGTATCATCCTGTGTGATAAATCAGATAAAAGGTCAAATCTAAAAGTGTCCATAAGACACGGATGCCTCTGCCAACATGGCACAGCTGAATGGAATTTTAATCAGTATGCAAAGTTCCAAGTCAAACAAGGGCCACAACTCTGGGAAATTTTAACAAGAAATCTGGTATAAAGTAAACCTGACCCAGTTCCTTTAAATATTTAAGACTGGTACTGCATTGTTTCAATCAATAAAGTCCTTTAAATATTTAATACTGGTACTACATTGGTTCAATTCATAAAGTTCTTTAAAAGTTTTTGGGTGGAAATGATATGCATGATACATGGACAAATGTCACATTTAAACATGGGTAATAACTCTGATAGAAAACTTGACCTTTCTAATATTAAACCTTGCACAAAATGTATTTTTTAACCCATACAAAAATCAAGAAGCAAATTCTGTGATATACCTAATGGAAAGACATAAGCACAATAGTTCTCAAGTGACAAAGGGCTATGACTTTAACAAGAGTCTTGCAAAATTACAAAAATGAGTTTCAGAAATGAATTTCCACTATACAGGCCAAGACTGCACTATTATATAGTCTCAGTCTGAAATTAGATACCATCAAGCAGTCGTACTTGGAATTTGATAATTATATGATCTAGGCTTTTGTCCCACTTAGTGGTTGACAGGTGAGGCTTACTTACCAGAGCCAGTGGCTAACAGGTGGGACTGAATGCCTGCTTACTCACAAATTAATGTTATCTGGCTCTACATGGGGCCAATTATTAACATCAGGTAAGAAAAAAGGTTTCAATATATATTTTACATCTCATCTAGTATGGATAGAACACAATTTATGTTTTTACATATGGTACCTAATTTCTAGACCTTTTGGTTAATTTGAAAACTCTAACTTGATAGTACAAGAAAGGAATCACAGACAAAATGCTCTAAACATTTGTGCATAGTGTATTGCACCTTAAGGCTGCAGTCCTTCTTGTGTCTCTTCCAATCTTGCTTCTGGCACTCTCTGGAGCAGTAGAAGACCTTTCTGCATTTGGCACAGACTTTGAAGCCGGTATCCCCTCCACACTTGGCACAGGCAGCTCCTCCTTTTTCCTTCTTAGTTTCTATTGTATGCTCGTCTCTAATTGTGGGGTTCTCTGGAATGTCCGTCTTGGTGTCCTTTTCTTTCTTCATTTTCACTTAAATTTGTGAACAAAATTATTATACAGATACACTGCAATCTGGTTGTAGGCTCTACTTAAATACAGCAACCACTTCTGCATTACAAACCAACACTACTGTAAATTTCACATAAATTTCCTATATAATTTGCCTATATATAACAACCACTTGCCCAATGCGAACAGTCACCACAACTTTATAGTCCAATGGACCCCAATACACTGGGTATAACACATGATGGTTATGTAGTGATCTTTACCTATGATCTATCAACAAATGGCTTTATTCTTGATGTGTGACTTTTAATCTGCTTCAGGTCTGGATTAGTGAAGTAGAAACACTTCAGGTCTGGATTAGTGAAGTAGAAACACTTCAGTCTCGATTAGTGAAGTTGAAACACTTCAGGTCTGGATTAGTGAAGTAGAAACATTTTAGGTCTGAATTAATGACACTGAAACAATTTTACAACTGATACCTGGATAGAGAATTTCTACTACAGCCTGATCTAATTAATACAGAATTTCTATTACAACCTGACTTATTATTTTATAGAGAATTTCTATTACAGCCTGGCCTAATCAATTAACAGAGAATTTCTATTAGAGCATGGCCTAATTAATTCATACAGAATTTCTATTACTGCCTGACCTAATCAATTAATAGAGAATGGCTAATATCACCCAACCTAATTATTTGAGAATCTCTATTAAGCCTGACCTAATTAATTAAATTTCTACTTAACAGGTTATTGCAATTGTTATATATTGTCTGTTAAGAGGAACAATTTACTGAAAGTCATTTCAAATTCAAGCCACTTTGTCTGATGAATCATAGGTTTGTGCACATCAATGCATCTTGGACTAATAAATCTAAAATGAATATGTAAGAAAACTTTTCATTATTATGGTTCAAATCCTTAACAAAATGTACTGTATTCTATTACAATTTCTAAAATGTAGCTCATTGTTCTTATGCCTTCTATTATGTATATTTCACCTGTCTTTCACTCAATCTTAGATACATCATATTTAAGAAAGGCATTAAATATTTGATTTGGTGTTGTGCATTTAACACTGTTTTTCAGTTTGGTTTGGTTTTGTGCATTTAACACCCATTTGCAGCACATGATATACATACACACATACTGACCTGTGTTTTGGTGGAAGAAGAATCCTGGAAGACCTTGGGAGAACCACCGACACCTGGGAAGCTACTGGCAAGCTTTTTTTACATATCTTCTATACCTGCTTATAAGGTGACATTTTGTTTTACTGAAAATTCAATTCTTGCTCATTAAGGGTTGTCTTATAACCATGACAAACAAAACAACTTGATAAATCTAGGGGTAATGTTGGAAATGCTAGATGTTTGCAGTTTATAAAAATAGTCAATTCAAATATTTTTACATTTTTATGCTATTATTCCATTTAGAAATTTATTTATGGCATGCACTGTGTTCATCCATTGCACAGCGTTACTTATTACACAATACTTGTATCTACTGTTATATGGATTTTAATAATTTGAAAATATCAGCAAGTTAAATATTACCCACTGCAAAGTGAAGTGTCCATCAATGTTGTTTACTGTGAGTGTTTATTAGCAAATATATTGCTTCCATTTTCATGCAAGTCCGAAGAAGCTGCATTTGTATTAATATTTGTTTTGCTGTATAAACAGTGTTTTATGCAGTAAAAACTTGGATTTCTTTTGTATTTTCCTTTACGTTAAGTTACATTTAATTCACAAGTGGTATTTCCAAACTTTCTGACAGTTTTACAACTTGGCTTTTAAAGGCAGCACTCACTTTGTTTTCAAGTTTACAATCCTTTTGATTATGCTATGAATTTAGTACTTGTTCATTGCCAAGTCGAGTTCTACAACTTCCTGTGCATGTCTGACCTTATTCCTTCAGCTTATAATGGCAGTACCTTCTGTTTTTCCATATTACAACCCTCTGACTGAGCCTTGAGTTTGCTAGTTGCTCAGTGCCAAGTAACAGAAAGATGTTGATTGACCTTGTGATTTTGCCACACAATTGACATGTGTTCAGTTGCAGCCTATAATGAATTTCACAGACTGTAATATCAAAGTGTTACTTACAAAGCCCAAGTTCAGTCTCTACATAAGCACAAGCATATGACAGTGAAGCCAAAGAAATGGAGTTGGATGATAATTATGAGGACTAGACAACGATTTACAATGATGATTTCACAGACAATACAGATGAATTCTGGGACTTTGTACCAGATGATATTAGGTAGTGACATTTACAAGATACTGTCAATCACAGAACTGTGGATTTAACTTTCACTGTTTATCTATAAAACATTGGGAATTAACATATTATGTGATACTGTGAATCGGACCATTCTGAACTAATATTTTTATACCAGTATGTGACCCATAATTGAATTCATGAATTTATCAAATGAATCAATTTAAAATGTGAAGCATTATGAATTTTAATGAATTTTATTACACAAAGATGAACAAATTGTAAGTTGTGAATTTATTTGTAACATATTCCACTCAATAATATAATTGTAGTTTACATTGGTTTTGTCTTATTTTTCCTACGTCTATCCAGTTTGGCTGTTTATTTTTCCAAACTGCAACTCTGATTCACTGACAAGTCACCCCTTCAGATGGATCTAACTTACAAAATACACCCCAGCTTATAGGAGGGTCGAAGAGAAATCGGTTGTTTTTCACCTTAAAGCGGGGGATCAACTTATAGTCAAGTTGACTTGGAAGGAACTATATATGGTATCCATGTTAACCAGGTAGAAACTCAAATCCAAGTGGACTAGAGGTGAGATGCATGTGATTCGTAAAAGCGAACACTTAGACCACTCAGCCACCTGGGGATTCCATTAAGTAAATGTGTATCAATAACATCTATTTTCCTTCATTACAAAGTCTTTATTTGCCATTAGGCAAACATGTCCCTCAGCATACATGCACAGGGTAGGATGAAATTCAGCTATGGCAGTTAAGCATCACTTGTAGCATGAATTACAAGTACAAAAGTCTCTCAATATAAAACATTCATGATTAAATAAACCTCACAATAATGGACATTAAATTAAAACACCTTACCATAAGACACCTCACTATAAGGAACATTCATATAAAGCACCTCACTGTAAGAACCTCTGTATAATACACCTCACCATATTGAACATCCAGATAAAACACCTCATATATAAGACACCCCATTATAATACACATTATGATAAGGGACATCCATATATAAAATGCCACTTGATAAGGGACATTGATATAAACAACTCACTACAAGACACCTCAGTATAATATACCTCACTATAGGAATATAAGTATAAAACACCTCACTATAAGGCACTTCCACATACTACAACTCAGTCCAACATTAGTATAAGGGACATCATTATAAAACACAACAGTATATGCATCACTATAACAGGCATCAGTATACAGCAACTTGCTATAAGACACTTCACTGTAAGGGACATCAGCATGTGTGTGTGTGTGTGTGTGTCTAAGATTTGGATTTGTAACATATCTTTAGCAATATTTCAGTCATATTGCTATGATATTTATAGTGATGTCTAGCAATGGGGCATCATGCAGACATGTAACATGATGTCCCACAAAGTCACATTATCCTGACACCAGGCTGACCAGTCCTTACACTAACCTCTTAATGCTGAGCGCCTAGAGAGGCAGCTGACAGTACCATTTTATAAGTCTTTGTTATGACTTGGCTGGGGTTCGAACCCACAACCTCCCACATCCAAGGCAGACACTAACCACCAGGCCACTGGAGCGGTCAACATCAGCATACAGCACCTCACTATAAGACACCTCACTGTAAGGTACATCAGTATAAAAAAACTCACTATAAGATACCCCAATATGATACACCTCACTATAAAAGTCATTTGTATAAGCATCTCACAGTAAGACACCTCCAAATAATATATCTCAATATAAGGGACATTATAAGACACATCACCATACAAGAAATCTATATACAACATCTCACTATAATACGTCTCAATCTAGAGGACATGAGTTTAAATCAACTCATTATCAGACACATCTGTATAATACATCTCAATATATCTAACATTATAAACCAGTATAAAACAGCTAACTATACGGGATGTCTGTATAAAGTCCACACTTTAACACAACTTTGTATAATACATCTCAAGATAACAGAATTATAAAATAGTATAATATGCCTCACTATATTGACACCTATGTATAATACATCTCAATATAAGGGACATTACAAACAGTATAACACACCTCACTATAAGGACATCTGAAAAAGTACCTCACTGTAACACAGTCAAGAATATCATTTCATTTTTTCAATAATAATATTATTATTATTTATGCATTGATTATCTGAATCTAAGGTAACCTCACCTATAAGGTAGTCCACGTTTTTTGGTGCCCATAAAAAGTGTTAAAGTGAGAGCACTATAAATTGTAGATAACAGGAAAGGGGAAATGTGTGTGTGTGCATGTGTGTGTGTGTGATTTAGATTTACATGTAGCATGATGTCCCACCCTGTCACTTTATTCTGACACCAGGTTGACCAGTCCTAACACTAACCTCCTTATGCTGAGCATCTAGCGAGGCAGCTGTTAGTACCATTTTTATAAGTCTTTGATATGACTCAGCTGGGGTTCGAACCCACAACCTCCTGCATCTGACACAGATGCTCTAACTACAGGCCACTAGAGCGGTCTGGAAAGGGGAAATATAAAATCATATATATAAAAAATCAGTTACAGCACTTCTGTGTGGAAGTTACTAGCTAATACAATCGTTTTGAAACAGTACTAGTCAAAATCAATTAATTCCAGTAACAGGTCTAGTCAAAGTATATTAATCCCACTAACAGTACTAGTCTAAATTAATTAATCCCAGTAATAAGACTAGTCAAAATTAATTAATCCCAGCAGCATGACTAGTCAAAATTAATTAATCCCAGTATAACAGTTTAAATGTCTTCATTTGCATTCACCGTCTGTCTTCATATCTATCTGCTTATCTTTCCCCTTTTTCATTCTTCCTGAAAAAGGCATATAAATAGCATAGTTTGTAATTTTGTTCACGTTTTACTAATTATTATATTAAGACATGAAAAAATATATGCAAAATAGTATTCTTTATATTTAGGTAACTTTTTTAACACAAGACTTTGCAAACTTTGAACAGGAAAAAAATTCTGACTTGTATGTACTGGTAAAAAAACACAAAAGGATGAAAAATTACAGACAATAATTGTGTAGAGGAGCTTAAAACTAACCCAGTGGCAATACAGTTGTGTAAAGGAGCTTAAAATTGACTCAATGGCAATACAGTTGTGTAAGGAGCTTAAAATTGACTCAATGGCAATACAGTTGTGTAAAGAAGCTTAAAATTGACTCAATGGCAATACAGTTGTGTAAAGGAGCTTAAAATTGACTCGATGGCAATACAGTTGTGTAAAGGAGCTTAAAATTGACTCAATGGCAATACAGTTGTGTAAAGGAGCTTAAAATTGACTCAATGGCAATATGGGTCCCAAGTGGCCAAGTGGTCTAAAGTGCTCACTGTTACGGATCATTGCCATATCACGTGGGTTCAAGTCTTGGGTTCAGCCAATGTGGATATTTGAGAAAGCTTGCCAGTAGCTTCTCATGGGTCGGTTCTTTCCAGGGTCTTCCTCCGCCATTTATACTGGCTACCATGTATAGCCTATCTTGTGCTGAAAAATGGCATTAAACCCTACAACAACAACAATGGCAATACAGTTATGTAAAAGAGCTTAAAGCTGTCTCAAGATAAGATTTATTTGACTCTGGCATGATTTAAAACAATTCAACATAAGCTCTAATGAGCTTTTTACCAACATTATTTAAAACAAAACATCAGTGGTAAAAACAGTTTTGTAAAGTACCTTCAGACTGATTTGATGACAAGAGACAAAGCTGAAGAATGTGCCGTAAATACCATACACTCTCATGTACAAGTTGGAACCAACTGCAGTCTTCACAGATTCTGATCCTCCATCGCATAATGTGCTGGCACACCTAAGTATGCAGTTCATTAGCAGTAGTCAGTAACAAACAACATAGACCCTGATCTGCCAGCTCACAATGTGATGGCAGATCAGGGTCATGTTTGCAGTTGGTCCCAACTTATACTCGAGTATATACGGTAATGATAATACAGTGCATTTTTATGGCTTGATTGAGATTTGAGACATAAATTCTCATATGTGATCTCTTTTGAGCAGACCCAACTCCTAATCCACCTTGATCCTAATCCACCTAACTCCTAATCCACCTTGATCCAGTGGTATTAAATCATCGTTTCTCTTTTAAGTTCTGACAATATGATAAACACAGACATATATATTGCTTCAAAAACTCCATTTTCTTAAGAGCAATTTGGACTTATCAACACTTTGGTTTCAAAACAAATCTTACATTATTAAACAGAATATTTCAATTCCAAAAGAAAACACATCAATGGGTTGGATAAATTATATCTACAATAACAGAAAATTTAAATTAGTTACAAAAAGGTCAATATTTATTGGAAAACAAAACTCAGTATTAGTTGCTTCAAGCTGACATTAAAATAAACTTAAATCATCAAACTCATACCTGATGTGATGTTCAAATTGGCAAGATTGGATTGGTTTTCTTTGTCATGTTGTTTTTTTCCCAATTTGACCTTTCCTTTGCATTTTGCTTTGTGATCCCCTGTCCAATGCTTCCTCTGGCACTCTTGGGAACAGTAGTACACATCATAGCAACCAGCACATCTCATAAGGTCAAGGTCTTTTCGTTTACAGGTGGCACATTCAACCTGCCAGCTCATAGTGCCTTTAAATTGTCTGTGGCATATAAAAACTTGAATGTAAAAATTATTAACTCCATCTGATAATTTTCTCACATGATAATTTAAAAGCACATTTACTACAGTGTTTTTTTTCTTGTGAGAATATTCTTGTGATAAACAAGTGGCCTAATAAAAGTGGCCTCATGCAAGACAAGTAAAATTGTAACATCAGATTTATCATGGGTGTGGTGAATCAGCACCGGAAGATCATGTTCCATACCCCCATTCTACTACCTGGGGCTTTCATACTTTGGCACAGTAACAGACCCCAAAATAAAGATGGAATTTCACCTTACCCTTGACAAATTTTACCCATACTGATTCAGGTTCTGTCAAACTGTGACTGATGCCTTGCTTTATTCATCTTATCCTTGACAAATATTACCCATATTGACTCATTTTCTCTGTCAAAGTGTGACATATGTCTTGCTTTAATCATCTTATCCATGATAAATATTACCCATATTGACCCATTTCCCCTGTCAAAGTGTGATATATGCATTGCTTTAATCATCATATCCATGACAAATGTTACCCATATTGACTCATTTCCTCTGTCAAAGTGTGACTGATGCCTTGCTTCAATCATCTTATCCATGATAAATTTTACCCATATTGACTCATTTCCTCTGTCAAAGTGTGACATGCCTTGCTTTAATCATCATATCCATGACAAATATTACCCATATTGACTCATTTCCTCTGTCAAAGTGTGACTGATGCCTTGCTTCAATCATCTTATCCTTGATAAATATTATCCATATTGATTCACTTCCTCTGTCAAAGTGTGACTGATGCCTTGCTTTAATCATCATATCCATGACAAATATTACCCATATTGACTCATTTCCTCTGTCAAAGTGTGAAATGCCTTGCTTTAATCATCGTATCCTTGACAAATATTACCCATATTGACTCACATCCTGTCAAAGTGATGGATGCCTTGCTTTGATCATCTTATCCTTGATAAATATTATTCATATCGACTCACTTCCTCCATCAAAGTGACAGATGCCTTGCTTTGATCCTCATATCCTTGATAAATATTATCCATATTGACTCACTTCCTCCATCAAAGTGTGACAGGCTTTAATCTCTTAATACCAATTATTTATTCTAAACAGCAACTGAGGATAAAAACAATAAGACACTTCCAGGTCATTTGTTCAAACACTGTGTTATAAAAAAGAAATTTCTACAGGCGATTCGTTGAAGCTTTGCAAGTAAACAAATGTGCATGTATTTGTGCATGTGTGTGTGTGTTAATGTAAGTCAAAAGGTAACATATACTAGAGTAATCAAACTTCAACTGGATCAATATACAAATATATCTCTGATATCATTAAAGCTACTCTGATAAAAGAGAAAATTGGTTGAGGATATTTTAATGTCACAGATCAAATATTATTTCGGGGCACTTTAACAATAAAATTGTTAATTTCATAACAGAGCATTCTTGCTGTATTCGCAAAAACAGAGTTTAGTTGCTTGTAGAAGTGGATGAATTTGTATGCCAAAATGTGGAACAAAATCTGATTCCATCCATACAAGTTTTTGTATTTTTGGCACGATGAAGATCAACCATGGTTTGCTGACACGATTAGGAATCACTTTGTTTTTTTTATCTGTAGCAACATGTTATTGATGACTGACCAAGAAGAGAAAATTATGAACAACTTATCAGTTATGTGTACCAACTGAAAATTTATTAAATTAAAATTCAATTCCAGACTGATAAGTATTGATACAAGAATACACAAAAGAGTTCCTTAAGGGACAGACTCTCTGGGCCAAAAAGAATTTTAAGGAATCAAGATGAGACCGTTTCTTCTACTTGAATGCTGAGTATTTAAACAATCTCTGATTTTCTCTTGCGATAATAAGATTATCGAGATGGCCACCTTAGTGGCCAACTTGAAGGTAAGATTGGCACAACTTTTATTTTGGGCAGTGCTGTATTGTGGTGAAAACCCCATGTTGATATGACCATCCATTCAGAAGGGAATGCAAAAATCAAGATTTTCAAGATAGCTGTTATGGCAGTTATATTTAATGTTAATTTTGTGTGCCTCAAGTTTAATAACTGCTTGTGCATTTTTTTCAAAAAGAGATTGTCTTTTACCTGTATACATTTAAATGTATTGTATTTTTAAGATCTCCATGGCTGTGCATTTTCTATGTTTTATACATGTAAAATGAGTTTTATTTGTGTCAAACAAGGACCTTGCTTTGACTGTAAAATTTGCATCTTTCACAATATGATCCAATGGGACAATTTACATGTAAAAATTTCATCTAATAAAAGTCATACAGGTTATGAATGTGCATTTAATCATCTTAAATTTAGTATAAATTGTTGTTTTACAATAAAATACCTATTTTGTCAAAATCTATTCAATCCTGATTATTGAATGCTTAACTGTTATCAAGAAACTCCCAGATGAAAATTATCGATTGCTATGGACTTTTACAATGGTGTCCATGTACTAAACTAAGTCATGAAAAGCGCATGTCGGGTCAAATCATCACAATACAGGGTAGTACAAATTTGTTATCAACATGTGTAGCTTTCACTGTGACATCAGTGTGTGACACAAAATCCGAATTATACTGTATCACATTTAGGTTAATCTTGTCCAAAAATGTCCACGTACTTGATTTTGCCATATGTACTTCTTTGGGCATGTAAATAATGATCTTCCTAAAGAATGTGGATGTAAATAAAGAGATTTAATTGCCATTTAAAGGAATGCAGAACTTAATTCTAAAAAATGACAACCATTACTGAAATAATCGGTATTGAACGTCTACATGACCTGAATGAATTTTACTTTCATATACTCAAGCTTTTATAAAATGAACTACACACAGGGTATCCATAAAAATGTATAAAGTGGGAATTAAATTCCTCTGAGAACCTAAAACTTCAAACATAATACCTTAAATTATTCCAATAAAAATAAAAATACCAGTCTTTAATTATGTTTAATTAAGTCTGGTGGCTGTGCAGCTTGATGAATAACGCAAATATTGACTTTGAGGGTGGATAAAAATAAAAAAGAAAGAAAAAAAACCCCCATCTACACGTTTCTAAATCCGGTGTACGCTCATTTATATTCTGTGAGTGTCGTACTAACACACAGTTAGTGCGTTCAGCTGTCTTCCAGATGAACTTCACTTTACCTACAAGGCACAATACCATAAAATGCCAACTTTTTAATTCATCATAGCTTCTTCTTCAAAAATCTACACACAAAAAAAACCTTTACTTTGAGTACTTCAGTTTCGAATGCTGAACTAAAGGACTTACCGCAAATAGCAATGATGTCTAGGAGCACGTGTGTTCAACAGCAGCTCGGGGGAAAAGTTCAACTGTGTGGAATATGACCGCGGTAAGTTCATTTCAGCTAGCATTGTGGGAGTAAACCGTGTCGAAATGTATCTAACTGCAAGCGTGAAGGATTGATAAATATACAATTTCGTAGCCACTTTTACAAAGAACATTTATGTGCTAATGCTCAGTTGATTATTTATTCCTTAAAGGACATATGATGTAGTGTCTGTCAGCACAATTTTTACCCATGATACAAAGCAAAGAAAGCTACTTGAACTGAGAAAAGACTATTCGCACGGCCGCCGTGTGCATGATCCGCAGAAGGCTAATTGCACGGCCGTTACGTACATAATTTACTTAAATCTATTAAAGGATGTGCCAATGGAGCAGTTACTCTTCCACTTCCCCACTCCCTGGGCGAGGGGGAGGGGAACAACGCAGTGAACTTGTTGGGGGTGGGGAGGGACGCTCTTCTTGAAATTGCTCTAGGGCTTCCTATCACCTTAGAAAATTGCCGAATCGGACTCGGACTGCATATTTTTTTTCTAGTTAATTCTCATTCGCAACAGTTCTAAAAAAATTGACCAGTTACCGCACGATCGTTACTATATGAAACAGTCCAATCTTAATTTAATTGTGTTCGTTGCAAAAATCAGTTCACATTAAATTAAAGATAATCAAACAATTTCCTTTTTATTGTGTTTTGTAGTATAATGACTCTTCAAAACATATAATGGTAATGATGGGTGCGTATTTATTGGGCTAAGTGTCTTCTTGCCCATCATCTTTCTACTACACGACTGGTATCAGTAGCGTTCTTAGCGACATGCGAAAGGTGGGGAGAGGCGAAAAATTGTGGAGTTTGTATAAAACAGATTATAATTAAAATAGATCATTTAAAAATAAGTTTGATTTTGAAAACAAACCTGTATTTTTTCTATGAATATTTCACAAACTTTCTTCAGTGATATAGAAATTTGATTTTGGGGTCCCGCACAGCCCTAAAACCGCCACTGCTTTTATACTACGTCCTAACCGCAATAGCCGCCACATAATTTCGGGTAAGTTTTGCTTCTGGTTTCCTTGTTTTCTGCACATCTTGAATAGGACTATGACTAAAGTACCTTGCGAATTGCAAGGAATCCGCATGCATCAATCTTATTACCAAAGAATGGCCGGTTTTTGCAAACATTCGCGCGCAACGACAATTTGAACCGAAAAGAGTAGTTAGCCACTCCTGTTCAGAAATTTATGTATGTGTTACGTGTAGCTTAGTTAAACCATTAGAAATATTTGGATTCGTACCCAATGTATTCATTTGTCGCCGTGCGGATAGTCGTTTCTATTATGGGGACACGTCAGCCGTGCGAATAGGGTCTGCAAAAGTTGGTAAATGGCAGCCCTCCGAATAGACACTGCAACAAAAGATATATAGACACATACATTTATACTTCAATTCGTTCAGTCCCGTCCATTATCAATAAATTAATGCACAGTAAACAGATACAGTAGGTTTTGGCAGTTAAGAAAAAGTGACACTTATAAATATAAAGGTAAGGAGAAGAGGAATGGTCGGAAGAGGCATATCATCACCTTCATCATGTTATTTTGAACCTCACCCCTAAAGAGTGACGATAAAATTAGAACTTACAGCTGTTTTCATATGAAGGGAATTTTCAGGTGATCTCTTATTGAACTGAAGCGAAAACTCATTGCTCACAGCATTATTGAATTATATGACCTACATCTTTGGAACTGAAATGATACCCTTTTGAACAGAAACTTCATATCAAAATGTGATGCACATTATAGACTGAGAATCGTCTGTCCAGATAATCGCTCAATCAAGCAACAGAAGAAACTTACGATGATTTACACTTGTCTTATAGCTAGAGCCTTGTTGTTTGCTGTATATCATACTCGCAGATTAAATCTATGTGACAGTGGTGTGTGACCTGTACTTGTACGGTAATGGGTGGAGTGGTTTGACTAGTAATTAACATTTCATATTCAGTCTCAACGAGTAAGTTTTGATTCATTTTGTAAGAACGAAAATGTACTTGGATTTGTTGTTGCGTACAGCCTTACTACAGGGTGGTTTATATTTAGCTTTAGCTGTTTCGGTTTAGCCATTGCTGCGTGCGAAAGGTGCATGCGACGAGAAACAAGATTACCTCAGTTCTCTGACTGGATTTTTCAACAGAACCAGGCTACTTATTGAGTAAATTCTCCTTTTCATATCACAATACAAAGAGTTTTGTCAGGAAGCTGTCCATTTTACGTGAGAAATCTTCAACTGTAATGATATGTGAAATATCAAATTGTATTTTTTCATGCTATCCGTTTTATGTGATAGAATTATTTTATGTACTGGATGTTTCAGAATTTAATTTCACTTTGACGGAGAATCAGATCCATGTTACATAACTTTAAACTATCAGATAGATTATAGTCGGTTTCAAATTAGACATTTTTTGTTATAACTGAGAGGACAAATTGAATTCAGTTCTTCGTTGCATACAGTAAAGGATGAGTAATGTTCATTCAGTGAGATTATTCTTGTCGGACACAAATTACTGTATCAAATTAGTTATTACAATTGTAATGTGTCGAATTTTGAATAAGTATGGAGCCTTAAAATTGAATTCATTGTGCATTAAAATTTTATCACAGTCAAGCCAGCAAGGTCTTTGTGAAGAGTCACTTCGACCTTTTCTTCATGTCGGTGTTAAACTTGAAAGGCCAGTATCTACGGTTAATTTAGAATTGATCCGGGCATCGCAACGCTGTCCTTGTTTAAGTAAACGTTACAGTTACCGACCATAACGGCTTGATGTGAATCCCATGTCAAATAGTCATTTTCAAAGGGAAGTTGATATGCATCGTATTTCTCAGATTCTAGGCTGCCAAAATCTGACGAAAGAAATAATTATCTTGGGGGAAAATTAGGAACCGCTGATTACGATTGGTCAGTTTAAATTAAGGCGTACGCCTCGGAAGTAATGTTGAATTTAAAAGTATCAACCTTGGTCGAATTCTTTAGTCCAAAATTTCCTGCAAGAGAACAAGATTGGCTCCGGGGAAACCCAAAGAATAGAGCTTTCCTCGTCAAACAAGTAAAGGGGACCAGGTGGCTGCCTTGTAAGAAAAGACAGGCTTTAGTGCTAGGACACACAATTTCTGAAAGAGAACAGCATTAAGGTACGCAGGTTTAATTTTCATGTAATTTTCTATTTTATTTGTCTTGTTTATGCAAATGTGTTTGATATGACTAGGATTCATACTATGTATCGTTTATTTGATTTCGTGGAAATCTGTTGACATGCTAGAGTTGTTATGCAATTTATTTCTTTAATTTTATAGTTACTAGTTCATTGGTAGAATTGACTGACTGCATGCGATCCGAATTTTCAGATGTGTAAGATTTCATAGGGTTACATGAATTAATTTCCTTTGTCTGTTAGGACGATACTGGTTATTGTGAGTTAACGATAATTGCATATTTATATATGATTTTGTAATGCTTAAATAATCTTGTAGGTTAGGGATTGCTGTGAGCTAGAAGTTAGTGAATCTTATGCAATAGTAATCGATAGCATGTATCTTATTGAGTGGAACTGACCAGGTTGGATGTCTAAGGAGTCATGTGGTAGCGTATGCAGAGATATACGGGAATGTTATATGCACCGCTCGCATGTTAATTTGTGGTTAGTCGCTGTGTTGCGAGGGTGATGATCTATCGAATTAGGTCAGACTTAGATGTATATTACAGGGGTCATTTGTAACTAGAGATAACGATTGTACCTTACTCAAAATACAGTCTAAGTCTGTAAGGACCATTAATCTTTAAGGTCACCTTATGTTAGAATTTATGCAGTGTTTGGATAGCTAGTTATGCTTTCTGAGTAACGAAAGTGAGAGAATTTTATATACGTATAGAAGATGTTACATATAGAGATTTAGTGGTATTCTTGTTATTCAAGGAAACAGGTCACAGGAACAGACAGGGACAGTCCGAAGACGGAAGTCCGGAAAGAGATGAAGCGTTCAGAATAGAAAGATCAAGGAAGATCAACGTATACACGTGAAGGTGGGAAGACGTGTGATATCGGAGACAAAGACAGGAAGCGACGCTGGGTGATGCAGATCAGGCGTGGATATTGTGCTCTTTTCACTACTCGTTATTATGATGAACGAATCCAAAATAGAACATTGCTACTGAAATTCTGTTAACGTAAATTTGTTTGAATTGAACCTGACACTATTATTTTTTTTTACGTTATTGATTATATTTTTTATTTTCTTATCTAAAGGGGGCTCGTATTGTATTATTTCTTCTCAATAGTCTTGCTCAGTTCTCTGTTGATGATCTATCTATCCACTCACACCGGGCAATAAAATCGAGGGAGGTCATCCTCTAGATAACGACTGCCAAATCTAATTAACCATCCCTCTTTACCAAGAGGGACAAACGTTACAATAATCATAATCTCATACAGTAGTTCTGATGAAATGATTTGATGTGTGACGAATTCAGTTACATATAATTGTAATTGTACACAACCAGGTCTCCTGTATTATACGGCTCGGTCATTATATTGTTAGCTGTTTGCAAACGGGGGGTTGGGGTTGGGGGGGAGTTTGTCTTAGAACTGTGGCGGTTTCGTGCAACCCTTATGCTGCAATCGATGTTACTTCGGATTTTGTTATTATAGTTCAGTCTACACCATCGGCAGTATGAGCTGTATGATAGCAGCGAGGTTTTGTTACTGATCAAAGTCTTCTACCCCCATGACTTTGTCTTCGCATCACACACACACACATTCGAACCTACGCATGAAAGTTTCATGAGACAACCGTGCAAGAGGAAATCATGTGGGGTAGATCTAGATCAGTAACCGCTATTATAATATTACTGAGCCGTCTCTGAGATTTTCCGTCGACGTGACAAATACTAGTACAATGCACAAATACAAGTACGATGCACAAATACAATTACAACGCATAAGCGCAACGCACAAGTACATCCATGTCCACATCCACCGTCCATTATACATTGACAAATATCATGGTTTGCACCAATGCTCGCATGGTAAACAAACCGACTTCTATTATTGGAATTGCATTACACACACTAAAGCAAATCACAGGTACATGCGTTGCCTAAGCGTCAGCTGCACCTTGCCCGCCATGACAAATAACTCGAGATTCTCGGAGTAAGGCGTTTTTTTTTTTGTTTTTTTTTAAATAAATTTAAATAAATAAGGCCTGCCATAGCATATTTAGATATTCTACGATACTTTATTCAATGAATGTTATTTACTGCATAAGTAAGTTTAACGATCGCCTAACTAATATTATATCGAAATCTTTCCAGAGATATAAATCTTGTAGCCAGGATAGGAAGAGCTCTATCTGAAAGCTATCCACGGGAGATGGGTGTACCTCAAGGCAACAAATTGTTAGTCACCCTGGTCAGCATCAGAATTACAGCATAGTGAAAGGCTTTAACCCAGCACATAACCGTTCATTATATGCCGATATTTTTATTTTGATGTGCTATAGATCAAAGAATATGCACACATGTGAACATCAACTACAGATGTGCTTAAACAGAGTTCTGAAATAGGCAGAAAAAAAAACAACTGGTTTAAACATTCGAAATCAAAAACTGTTTTTATCCATATCTTCATATTGCATTGAATGCATGATGACCCAAAGCTTTATATTCATTGTCATCTCAGTCCTGTTGTGAAGAAGACCAATTTTCTCAGGGTTTATATTCGACCATAAACTAACTCTCCGTTCGTAAATTAAATGCCTCAGGGACAAATGTAAAAACAAATTCATCATCTGTTCGAACTCCCTTTCCACATCAAAGCTTTGCAAGGTCAAACAACCCTGTAATATCCCAGGTATTACGGAAATATGGTTTACTCATGCAATTTGGGCAAAGTATTCTGTACTGTTGGCTGCCTAGTCTTATATATAAACACCCACATATGTCTTTATGTGAGTCACCTGCCAAACAAGAGGTAGCGGGTTCGAAACTTCCGGCGGCACCGCAATTTTGTTTGTTTTGACTTTTTTGTATTTTTATGTTCAAACTTTCTTTTTTAACTCGTTCATCCCACGTTTTTCTCTTTTATTTTAATCTTGAAACTTTCATTTATCACTCCCGTCCTAGGACGGGAAATAACTAATTACATTATAACAAAGAACAATGAAATGGCAGAAAAATCAGCGAAAATAGCCGCAGTCAGCCGTTTCCGAATGAAATATTCCATATATTGGAATCAAATACTGTATAAATCAGCATGTTCATCATACTTGGCAAACTACAGCAACAAAAAATTCAGAGCGTCAGACCCACTATTGGTGAGTGGCATCACTTGTAAGGAAGAAATCACAGACACGAGTTGGTATTGTGCCTATCACGTATACCTCATGAAGGGTCAATCTCAACCAGTATGCATACTATACCATACAATGTATACTGACTGTTGCAGACATTCTTCTCGAGTGTGTAGATTTCCACCCTGCCAGACAGAAGTGTTTTGATGTGAACTGCATGTGTGTGTGTGTGTGTGTGTGTGTGTGTGTGTGTGTGTGTGTGTGTGTGTGTGATTATAGCCACGATGTCTGTAGTTTATAGTGATGTCTAGCATTGAGGCATCGTGCCACAGACATGTAGTATCATGTCCCATCAAGTCACGATATCCTGACACCAGGCCGACCAGTCTTAACACTAACCTCTCAATGCTGAGCGCAAAGTGAGGCATCTGTTAGTACCATTTTTATGTCTTTGGTATGGCTCGGCCGGTGTTTGAACCCACGACCTCCCGCATTCGAGGCGGACGCTCATCCACTTAGGCCACCGGAGCGGTCTGAACGGCATGAAGAAACGAGAAAATATTTAGATTGTATGGGGAATGTGGTTAATTTAACATATTTGGAACAAACTGTTTTAAGAACTAATCTGTTACTTTTTACATACATTTTACAGAATTCTAACATCTAAGCTGTTAAATTTTATTTTATTTTATTTCAAGTTTTCATTTATTTGGAAGGGTTTATATTCCTAAAGTTTATGCAGTAAATAACATTAAGCCGTACTTCTATGTGGTTTCAAAATCTTTCTCCAAGTCGAAAAAATATGGCAACTACATGTTCTTTATTAATGAAAGCTTCTGGGATAAATGTTGAAGTCTGACAATATGACCTATTGTTCTTCCCTGGCGTTTGAATCCATATGGAACTTCTGATAGTAGTATGTTGGACTTAAGATACCAGAGGACTCTTTCATTTAACATCCGTTGCATGGTTTTCCAAAAAGAACATGATATGTGACTATAGGTGGAAGGGTCGGTATGGTCCTTTCTTGGTTAAGGTACTATATAAGTGTTGCTTTTTACACTGAATGCGAGAAGTCGTCAGTTTCCCTTTTTATTGAAAATGTTTGGCAATGTATTGAGAGCCGTATTAGGAAAGTGTTTTAAAAATTGAAAGTAGATATCGTCAGGTTCTTCTGAAGTGGGCTTTACCAAGGTAGTTTTGTATTTAGCTCTCGGAGATTGAAAGGTTTATTATTGTTACAAGCCATGGGTATTTGCTTGACCGAGCGGTGTCAAACTCTGGCGCGATTCCGCTAGAAGTCATAAGTTTACCCCAAATTTCTAAAGACTTCCATACAACTTCAGTTGCAAATTAGAAAGCCCGACGTGTCAATTGTATACATAAAGTTTACTCTAATCAATGCAAGACCACAGGTCTCACAACTTTCCAATTGTCTATCAACCGCACATCTGCATGGTTTCTCTTCATCAACTTTCCGTACCGTCAGCAGTTCACACCGTAGAAATTATACAACTATCCCCTAACAAAGGGAACTATTTTTACTGCAACACCTTAGGCCAGTCGAATCATAGTTTCGGGCCACATTTCGCCTGTATAATTGCATCACATTTGCCACCATGGCAACATAAACGGTATCTGCGGAGTCCCTTTTTATTTATTCTATTGTGTAATTTACCGGTCTCCTACCATAAATACTGCACCTGCAGTCACACAACCAATGTACACCGCTAGATTTTAATAGGGACTAAGGAACGACAAGTACACTCGTGCGGTTCTGACCTGAATTCAGCAAACGTAAACCATGGCATCATGGAAACTCCCTAACACTTCACTCCGTGACGTTTTTTCCTAGTAATTGGCTAATTATTTCGGGCTAAGGAATATTTCCATTGGACTGAGTTCAAATAGTCAAACAATTAATCACAAAAATCTAAGAATTCCTTAAAACGGGGCGCTATAACCAAATGCGCATACTCCAAATTTATTACATTATGATCTTCAGCGTTAGAAAATTTGAAATTTTGAGATCCTCTTTTCCGGTTTTTAATAGGACGAAAGTTTTCAGAATAAAAATCTTGTAAGGAGTTTTTCGATAATGTTTCGGCCAATGTATTTGTACGGTTATCAGATTTCTTTTAACTGTCTGAGGCAGCAGCTATTGTTTTGGACAAGGAATTTTCTAACCATATTCCATATTGATTTAACAAAGGAAGGAGAGTTCAGCCCGAAGACACATGATTCCATGTTTTTCTCTTGCTCTATTTAATGGTATGACCAACTTGAGGTCGATATATACGGTAGTTATTCAGATTTTCTGTTTATGATGTTAAATTAGCATGGAAATGTTTAAGGACCCTTTTCTTGCTGTTTGATGGCGTCTTCGCATGCATCTGCAAACCATGGGTTTGTTACAACGTTTCGGAATCGCCGAGGTTTATGGTATCGTATCCGCAGAAACATCGTATGGTATCTTTGTAAACAGGTGTATTGGATCCACAATGTCGTTCAAACAGCCAGCTGTCAAATTAAGTTCGCAGTAGGACTGAACTGTTTTCCCAATCTGCCTACTTCACTTTCCATCTCTTCTCTAGCCCTCAGGTTTTGGAGGTATTACTTCTTAAGTAAATTGAAAAGTTGTTGCAATCACATAAGTTGTCACCAGTTTTTCAAGAGAAGTCAAGTAGAAGAGATGGATTACAGATGATTGACGATGAACCGTTTCAAGAGGTTATAATTTTATTTAAGTGTTGAGTTTTTCCCACCATTATTACAACAGCTAAATAATCCCCAACCCCACCTGTTCAACCAGTCACAACCTGCATACAGAATATGGTACTCTCCTTTTATAGCTCCATCAGCCGCTGTCAAAACGTTGCCACTAACGTATGCACATATAAATTAGCGTATTTATTTATTCAGCCTTAACTCTTAGGGTATCTCTGAAATGATATTTCAACTAATCAAGTATTTGCCGAAACTAACATTCTGTTTGTTTTTTTTTTTCATGGCTTCTAGTAACTCATTCAAAAGCAATTATGAGGCACACCAATGATCAATATCTCTGTATTTTTAAACGATGCAAGAAGTTTTGAATAAACACGTACTCGTGAATGTAATCGTATCGAAATTATATTACAAACCCCACCAGCAAAACATGTTGTATTCAGTTTAGCCCCAACGAGTTTGTACTGGTTTAGCTGAACAAAACAGTGGCTGTAGTCCACCGTTCTTTATTAAATAATCAACAACTTCAATTGGTAGTGCAAGTCCAAACAAAACGATGTCAAGGTGTTACCACGTATGCAACCCAATGTGTGTCAGGACCTGTTGTCAAATCCAGGTTGACAACAGTGGTTTCACGTGTGCGTGGCACCATCGATGCAAGTTCATTTCTAATAAAGACACCACGAAAATGCTTGATAAATTTTGCCATAGCGAGTCGATCAAGATTTTTTCCGGCGTGGCCTTCTGCACATTGTACTGGGTAATCAAAGACCTCTTCCCGAATGTATTCGGTGACCTGTTCCTGACAATCGAAGGTCTTTTCCTTTTTTATTCGTATGCGACAGCCAACCCGTTTTTTTTTCAGCGCCACTCCGGATCCTATTCTGACAGCCCCTAACTCGGCCGGTTTTGCGACCTCTGGTGCCGCTGCTGCTAATAACGCTTGAATTCCTGCAAGGAATGGAAATATTCCAGCAATCTTTTGGAATTGCATCACCCCTGTTTTAGATAATTTTACAGCAACCATTATGTGTTTGCGTTTGACTGTATTAGGGTGATCTAGTTGTGTCTGGGTCGACCACATTGGGAGAATTCCGGTTAAGTTTGTTGGAGAAAGCCTCGATTTGACCCCACGATTATTCTTTATTGCGGTTTTTATTTTTCTCAGCTGATTTTTGCTACGGCCGAAATCCAGAGCCGAACAGGATATTATTATTTAAAGACGTAGCAGGTTCAGTTATGATTTTTCCACAGGCGCATCAAGAACTCTTATTCGACCACCCGCTATCGCTAACAACGAAGTTTTGTCAGAAAGAATCACACCATAACATCGATAACCAGCTCAAACGTCGTCGACAATTACATGAAAATACATGTCAACAACAGATTGCCTGAACAACTCCAAATGTTCCAATGAAAAGTAATAAATCGGGTACAACATAATAAAGTCGTGTTGGGAAATCTTCAGACCCAAGTTAACGTTTTGATTTCGGTCCGTATGCAACCACAAAATTGCAATATGCACGTGCAGTATGATCGACAAATGTATAATCAAGGTGAATTTCTTCAGAGGGTTCCTGATGACCAATTAGCCGTAACGAAACCTCAGTCAAGTTGTCAATTAACATCTTACTCTGCACTTGGTCATTATCTTAATTTGTAAATTGAAACGCCACTAGCATATGTTTTGTTGCAGTAAGGCCACGATGAGTACTTATTTGCCGTGTAAACTGTCTGGCATATTTCTTGGTTTGTGAGCATCTGTGGTATGTGCGAGACACGACAGAGTTGAAGCGGTTTCTGGCTGCATAAACGATTCCAAACTTGATTCCGTAGACAGCGAAGGGGATAACACAATCATCCGCATTATTTATGTTTCTAATACAACTTTATCATTACCGGCACCTGCACCACTCCAAACTGAATCGTTGGAGTTGTTCTTACGGGTTAATGTGACTATGTTTGGCCCCAAAAATAACCTTACGAACATTTCTGCACAACCGGAAGATGTGACTGAGGGGAATTGAGCACGAATATCGTAACGAGGCTCCACGAAGTTTCCTGGACTTTGTGCGAATCTATTGTTAGAAGTGCCGTTAAAGCCTACTACTACAGGCTATATATCTGCATTAGCGTTGTGTACAAAGTTTTGCGGTCGCCTGACTGAATACTATTGAGAATTCGCATTATCAGATGTATCATTGATAAACATCATAGCTGGACTAGCCGATCTCGCATAATCATCGATGTATCTGGCAAGCCCGAGCATCGTCGTGGAAACATAGATGTTATCAAGAATTCATTCAATTTCCTTTCCATCGATGGAATAACGTGCTCTGTTGAACAACGCCATAATTCTGCTGATAAAAATTCCCTCTTTGGTATTGGCGGGATTATTGGTACCACCAACATCGTTCTGTGCAATTTTCTCCTCAATTTCCAAAAAGCCTTACATGGAAGCCTTACATGGGAGATAAACCTAGACGTGTCTACCTATTCTTGATCAGAGACTCTAGCCAGTATGGGTAATAATGACAATCTCTTTTGTTTCGATCTACCAACGCAGGCGCACCCTTATCAAACAGGGATCTGATGTATCTTTGAATTGAGTCATTGTTTATGCATTTTTGATTTTTCTGATACCTTTTGCGAGATAATCGTAATCCATTTCTCATTGCCAAGTTTGCTATCACCGAATCCGACAATCGTTGTTGAGTGACTTCATTAATAATTTTATAAACCGCATAGTTTCTGTTGATGGTGGCTTAACCGGTTTTGAGATTTTGCAACCGATCCGCAGCAACATTTTTGATGCTATCAACGACTCGCATTCCAACTTATTTAGCAATTAATGAAGACTATCCCACAAGTACCTTTGGTGCGCCAGTGACCAATCCATGAACAACGTCACCGAGGCCAGTTCCATAATATATCGCGTAAACGTTTTTTTTTTCCGCGTTTACAACACGCATTTGCATTACACGTCCACTTTCGACGGTCAATATATTAAATATCAGGTCGATCTCATGTACAGTTGTATCATAAAAATGTAACCCCGCAGATCTACAATATGTCCATCTTGATCCACAAGGGAAAAACGAATATATTTCAATCAATTATTAATACATGAGTGATACAAAGGCGACGCGGACGTAATTGATATCAAATCACACGGTTACACAGTTTGTAAAAACCCAAACAGTACATAACTCTGAACAGTCACAACTGAGGAAACTCTGCTTTCAGATGGCGTTAGAGAATGTATTGATATGCATCTTTGAGGTTATCCTGTCAATGTCAGGTGCGATATGATAGTCCATGGTTAAAAATCTTTAGACCATCTTGAATGTCATCAGGCCAACCTAACACTGATCTTATTGACGACGTTTTGATGTCAACCGCATCCGGGGCTGAATCGATCGAGATCACAGAGCTGAGAGTGGTCTCATGTTCATTTATATAAATATTAGAGTCTTTGCCGTTAAATAATGTGATTCTTCGTCGAGTTTCATCATTGATTGATGCGTTGTCGTATGCGCCATCGGGATATTCAATAGTGTTCCAAGTGGCGCCAATGTCTGCTGATTGTGTTTGTGAAACGAAAAGAAGTGTTCGCTCAAATCGAAGACATGAACGAACCTGAACCAAGATCTTCCACGTCTGCAACCAGACCGCCTACGTCAAACCAAAAGTCACCACTATCACCCGAAAAGTATTACCACATTCGAGAGACGGAAAAGCGTTCCTCTGGAAACTTTAGAACCACGGCCTACACGTACACGGTGAAGTTTAAAGTTTTCAAGTCCGACGTACCACGGGAGAAAGCAGAAGAGCTCATCACCGATATATGGGATTCATTGTTAACCACACTGAAACGACAATGTGAAGCCAAAGAAGACGATCGCTTGACACTCTCCATTGATCACGACAGTCTAAAGCTCCCCGTTTGGATCGAGTTTAGCAGGGCATCAGAACTGACACCTTCTAAAGCCATCGACAAGATTCAACACGTGCAGCAGTCCAACAACAAGTTTCACATCACCGACGGAAAAGCGCCACTGTACATGGCCCACGTTTCTCTTCCCCAAGGGACTGGAAGAAAAAAGGTGTTATTGGTGGACGACCTTCGCAGCACCAAAAAGAGCCTCGTCCAAATTAACAACCCTCAAGACAAGATGTATTTAGCCAGAGCCATTGTTGTGGGGCGAATATATGCCGACAAGAACGATACAGCAGAATGGAAAAGAGCCTGGAAAAGTATTCAACAATCGGACCGAGCCAAACAACAAAGAGAAGTAAAACTCCTGTTACAGCAAGCTGGCCTATCCAAAGACACACCCTGTGGCATTCCTGAAATGCAAAAACTGCAAGACGTCTTGGCTCCATGCTACACCTTGAAAGTGCACCCTCAAAAGTGCGTGGACCTTTGTTGTTTCGAGGCAAAGATTTCAAAGACGGAAAATACATTCACGTCTATCATCACGATGAACATTTCGATGTCATTACCAGTGTCACCGGATTCCTGGGATACAGATATTATTGTGAGAAATGAAACTATGGCTATAACAATCGAGAGCAACACAAGCATTGTGGATCGAAATACTCAGGATGTTAGGCCTCTAAACTTGTCTTGACGAAGGAGAAAAACGAGTGAATTGCCCTGTTTGTCAGCGCACTTTTGTGAGCCCTACCTGTTACCAACAACATCTGAAGACGCAAGGTTCACAGCGGGAAAGTGCTTGTCACCTCCCGAGATTGTGTCCTACTTGTGGACAAGGCATACGTACCAATAATGCCAAGGCTCATGTATTTCCAGGAAAGAAGCGATGTCACATTTGTCGCCAAATCGTGGACTTGGAGCATGAATGCTTCATTAAAAAATACCATTCCAAACAAGAGGAGAAAGATGACAAGAAGAAAGGCAATTTCATCTTTTTCGATTTCGAATGCATGCAAGAGACCGGCATTCACATTCCTAATTTCTGCGTAGCTCATCGAGCGTGCGAGAAGTGCATCCAAGAGCCTATCTTTAGTCATCGCCCTCACTGCAGAAAGATTCTGGAGGACGCGAAAAAATCTTTTGGGGACCTAACACGCTAGCCGATTTCGCCCAATGGATCTTAGACCCCATCGACAAGATGTGGAGCCAAGAGGACATCGAACGTTACGGAGATTGCTATCGCAATGCCACGGTGATAGCTCACAATTTCTCGGGATACGATGGACAATTTCTTCTGAGATACTATACGGAACAAAGTACCGAACGTCCTAAAGTGACTTTGAACGGAGCCAAAATCATCTACATGCAAGTGAGACAAGTACGATTTATAGATTCGATGAGTTACTTGGCCATGCCTTAGAGGCGAATGCCTAAAACGATTGGAATGACAGAAATGGCCAAAGGTTTTTTCCGCACTTTTTCAATACCGAAGCCAATCAACACGCCGTTCTACCCCATTTGCCTGATGCTCACTACTACGACCTAGACAAGATAAGTACCGAACAACGAGAAGCTTTCTACGCTTGGCACCACTCTCACGCCTCGGACCTCTTCGACTTTCAGGAAGAAATGTTAAAGTATTGTCGTTCCGACGTGGACATTTTACGGCGTTGCTGTGGAAAATTTCGAGAATTATTCATGGAGCACGGAGGGATCGATCCTTTGAAAGAAGCCTGCACCATTGCCAAAGCGAGTTATTAGTGTACCGCCAACGATTCATGCCCGAAAACATCCTGGCTGTCATCTGCCCTCAAACGACGAACGTTGTCAAACGCCAATACTCGGTCAAAGCCCTCCGCTGGCTGCATTACTTGTGTGGCAAGGAAGACAAATGGATCCATCACGCCTGAAACGGAGGGGGCAAAAAGATTATCGGAACTTATTCGGTGGATGGTTGGGATTTAGAAAACCCCAAGATCGTGTACAAGTTTAACGGTTGCTTATTACACGGATGTCCCATCTGTTACCCTCAATGTGACACTAGATATTAGTTTATACAACGTACCATGGAAGTCTTGTACGAGGCCACTTGTCAACGGCGTTTGAAGTTAGAACAAAAAGGTTACCAAGTGGTGGAAATGTGGGAACACGAGTACGATCACCATTTGAAAACCGATCCCGAGTTTAAACGCATCGTAGAAAGTTACAAGTTGGAGGACCCACTGAACCCGCGGACAGTTTGTACGGAGGACGGACGAATCCACCTGTTTGCTGTACCAAGCCGACGAGGAGAAAGGAGAGGAAATCAGATACTTGGACATGTGTTCGCTGCATCCTTACGTGTACAATTATTGTCACTTTTCCGCAGGACACCCACAGTTCTTGACGGAACACATCGACCTGGACAGCATTCGACAATACAAAAGGATTGATCGAGTGCAAAGTCTTGCCTCCCACGGACTTATACCATCCCGTTTTAAATCACCATTGCCAAGGAAAACTGGTGTTTCCCTTGTGCCGTACTTGTGCCGAAACGTGCAACCAAGACCAGCCTTGTCAGCACACCCAGGAAGAACGCGCCTTGACGGGAACGTGGGTCAGCGTGGAATTGTTTAAAGCTCTGGACCTGGGATAGCAATTGTTAGATGTGTACGAAATTTACCACTTTCCAAGACAGAAAAATACCACATGGGCGACGAAACTCAGAAAGGCATTTTCGCAGACTACGTGGGTGCCTTTTTGAAATTGAAACAAGAAATCAGCGGGTATCCATCCTGGTGTCACACTCCGGAAGACCAAGAGAAATTCAAAGAGAAATACTTGGAGCAGGAAGGCATCACTTTAGACCACGTGGAAAAAAAAAAAAAACGAAGAAAGGCGATCGTTTGCCAAAGTGATGTTAAATTTTTTGTGGGGCAAAATGGTACAACGTCCGTGTTTACCCAAGACGGAGTATTTGACAGAACCTTTCCGCTACTTCCAGATGATTCACGACAATACCAAATACATGAAACACGTGGACGTCCTTCGTGAGGAATTGGTCCTCGTCAATTACGAAGAAGAACTGGATTTTGTAGAAGCCAACGAATTTGGAAATGTCATCATTGCGGCTTACGTGACAGCCCATGCACGCTTGAAATTGTACGAAACGTTACACCAATTAGGAGATCGAGTGCTGTATTTTGACACGGACAGTTACATGTACATCAATCGCCTGGGTCACCGATACCCCGACATCGAAGGAGACCGCTTAGGAGCCTGCACGGACGAACACCCCAACGACAAGATTCTAAGTTTTGCAAGTGGCGGTCCCAAAAAGTACGGCTACGAATACCGGGACCAACAAAAAGTGCACACCGAGTGTAAAGTGAAAGTATTGATTCTCAATTATCGCACCAGTCAAGTGGTGAACTTGTGGTATTGAAAGAAGCCATGCAGTCTGGAAAGGATCAAGATTTTAAAGTGACCACCTACCAACCTCACAAGACTGTACGTTTAGCCACACACCAAATCGTCAGTCGACCTTTGGAAATAGTGTATGAAGTCGTGTACCAGAAACGAGTGCGACTTCCCAACCACTTCACTTTACCGCACAGACACACTGGTATAAAAGAATGGTTCCAAGACGATAGCCACCAACAAGAAGGATGACTTCGACACAGCAAGAATCGAGTGATTGATTCAAGTCCAATGAGAAACTCGAATGCGATGCTGTGCCTCACGATGACATCTTAGTTGTTTATTTACTACCGCCATTGAAAACTGTGCAACCAGTGCAACTTCTAGACTACAAGACTTTACCTTATGGACACGCTGATATCACTCAGTATAAAAAGGGGACTACTTCCAAAAACGACACTTCATTGCGAAGACAAGCGTCGAGAGAGATGAATCACTCTACGCAGATGAAAAAAGAAATGGAACAAACATCCTTGACCTCTTTCACCACCACCATACTGTCACAGCAAAGTGCGTCCAAGAAGGAAAAGGATTCAGTAGACCTAAATGAGTATTTTAGCATCCAAATGACTCAGACAGCGACTTCGAGAACATTTAGGACGACAACTTACATATATACGGTGAAATTTAAAGACTTCGTGTCTGACATTCCACCCGAGGAAGCAGCAGGTTTCATTACGGACTTATTTGACTCACTGTTAGAGAAACTCAAACGTCAGTGCCAAGTCAAAGATCGAGGTCGTTTGAGCGTATCTATGTATTACGACAGTTTGAACTTTCATGTGTGTCTCGGGTTTAGAACACCTGCAGAATTAACTTCTTCAAAACTTTTGAGGGCTATTGAAGACGTACAGACGATGAGAGAAAAATTTGACATCACCGATGGAAAAGTGACCATTCACATGGCATACGTTGTACCTCCATGGGAAGAAGACAATGACTGCACTTGATCTGCTTACCGATAAATGTACCTAGCACGATGGACATAACAGCAGATTTACGAATGAAAGAGAGTACGTGATGGGAAACATCTACGCTGAGACACAAGTGGTTTTAAACAACGTTGGTGACGGATATAGAGAGAAACATGAACTTTGTCCTATTTAATCGTTTGTTTCTTGTTTCAGCTTTTCTTACAAATGAACATTTAATGTAACGTGAAAGAAAATTGCATTCTTTTATGAAATGTAAATAAGTTGTATATGAAGTTTTTTTTTGAAGGCATGAACTTTAATTTTAAAACGTAGTTCACTAGAACCAAGAACTAAATAACTTGTAAATAGGTTTGTTTAATGTCCAAATATTTATGTATTAAATGGATAGTGCTTAGACCAAAGCACATGCAAGAGAGCCCATGTATATACTTGAATAAATGTTTTGTACCCATTCAACAGACTTTTCTTATTGGAGTCTCTATTTTATCTGTGAGTCTTTCTTTGGAACATCTCTGTCCTCTTTTCTGTGTGTTTCCGTCTTCTTTGTTTGGATGTGTATTTGTTTGTTTCTGTATGTCTATGTTTGTCCCTATCAACCTTTGTGCCTATAAATGAATTTCACCCTATAAATAGTTTTGAACCTATAAACCCCATGACGTCACCAATGTTCAATTCCCATTGACCCCAGGAACCTTTCCCATGTTAAATTCCCATTTCGCCAAAGTGCAAACCCCCTATTTTAACGTTAGGGTCCCATTGTCGCTAAAATGGCCCTGTAATTCCATGTTAAAGTCCCATTGTCGCCAAAGTGCCGGCCCTGTATTCCCCATGTTAAAGTCCCATTGTTGCTGTTGTGGATATACCATTCACTCCATGTTAAATTTCCCATGTTCAATTCCCATTGACACCAAAGTGGCCCACCCATGTTAAATTCCCATTGACGCCAATTTTAATATACCCCTTTTTAACATTAAAGTCCCCTTGACGCTTAAGTGTCCCAATCCCTAGTCGCTATGTTCAATTCCCCATTCACTCCTTGTTAAAGTTCCCCATGTTAAATTCCCCTTGACGCCAAAGTGGATATACCCATTTTTAACATTATGGTCCCCTTGACGCTAAAGTAGCCCACTATACTACTGACATGCCAATATTAGTCTTAACCAAGTCATTGTGGAATGATTTAAACGCACACATTCAACTATCAGTATGCGCAAGAATTATTAATCAGATCTCTGATGCAGTGAACTTGTCAAGTGCAAAGCGATCTCGGACCCAAAGCGCTACCACTCTCGAGCGGTCTCATAAATGGGTAACACTACTTCCATTAGTCATAGCTGCACTGAATAATGAAATTACACTCAGGACTGAATGAAAACCAGCCAATGCGATTCTACAAAAGACTAGCACTGTTGCGCAGACATAATTTCACAAACACCACCGTTAGAACCACTCGGAAACACATTTATTCGGTATCTGTATGCAGCTGGAGAGTTGGAAGGTTGGCAACGTAGTGCTTCTGACCCGGTATGGTCCGTCGATGTATTTACAATCTCCGAACGGATGGATACTCCAAAACAACCATCACTTTACCGTTGGAGCCGTAACAGGGTGGACTAAAGCAGCACATCTTAACGTTTGTGCGAGACAAATTACAAGTCGGTCCAGTAAATACGGAACTGCCATCAAGATATATTTTAACTCACTAGTGGAATCCCTTAAGCGCATCAAAATCAATCTGCCGTAAATTGATTTACAACAGCATAATGCACAAACGCGTAAGTGATGACGCCATCGGGGAGTATGTATCGCTTAATATCAAGCGGCGACAAATTCACTTTGGTGCATCAGTATACACTTTGGTGCATCAGTATACACTTTGGTGCATTAGTATACACCTATGTGATGCTTCCGACTACGTATCAGATTTGCCGTGTGTGCGAATTCACATCGCATTCAAGGACATTCCACATGCATATTATGCCTGAGATTCTTTTGCACAATAAAGCGTGGAACACCTTTTGCCTTTTCGTGTTCTTGCTGGTTCCAGTGATGGAACTGGAAGTTCATACACAATCGAATACATTTTAGAACGTAGTCCCACATATTCCTCGATTGGTTCTAACCAAGCATTCGTTGTTGAATATGCCAACAATATTTTTATTGGCGTTACTAAACAACAGATGTTCTTTCGGCTAATCGCTGTTATTAAATTCGTTCGCGAGTATGCTTGCAATATTTGAATAAATGTCGTTGGTTGTAATATCCATCAACAGCGAGTCAGTGTCGGTATAACGCATCTTGACATGATCCTGGTAAACAGTTTTTCTTGTCATATTAAAATTCGTACATGAGCAGCTTCGACAAATCCAACACGGACGCTCCAGCATAAACTCGTTTTGTCAACTTCAGCTTTGCTTTTTAACTATGAACGGTAACAAACCTACCATCAAAGATCTTTAGGTATTCGAATGACGGGTCAGCGATGAGCCTTGCAAATTTGTCCTTGTCACAGCCATGAATTTACTAGAATTTGTTTTAGTAAATTCTCCATCGTCTTGCCTAGTACAGTATTGGTCATGAGTTTAAATAAATCCTTTTTCAAACTCGTTAGTAGCCTTTAAGCACAAATCCGTATGCATCTGAATGTATAGGGCCATTGCGAAGTCTAAGTACTCGATGAACTTTACATGCGCGCATTCCCAATCGCAAGTACAACTGCAGATTTCTTACGTGTAGTAAATAACTGTGTTTAGTCCTAAGACTTGGAACAAGTTTGGCGCATTCAGTAAATTTACGCCGTGATTCATTTAGGATTGCGCATTGATACGGGGACAGCCACCAGCCAGGTACCGACAAAGCTTTTGGTGCCAATGGATAATGGTTATGGATGTGGTGAAGTTGTTCATGATATTCGAGATAAAATTCAAGAAGTATCCGTGGTTGGTGACGCTGATGTAATCGCGTACGTTTTTTGCAGGTAAAGGTCTGTGGGATCATTCCACTGAAATCTCCTGACAGGTAACGTTTGCATCATTGGCCTATCATAAAGGTTATTGGTATAAAGATACATAATGTAAATGCAGTGGTGGCCGCTGGCTCATTCCCGTCTATGTTTGGACTGTATACGTGCACGTATCGATGACTTGCCAAAGAAATCCCACCACGAAGTGAACACTCGATGAACAGATATATGTCATTATGCTGAATAATTCCAACTCGATTTTGGACTTGGACAACACAAGTAGTGTATTGGGGTAATATAGGCCTCATCATGCCAAAGAAGGAAAATCAGCCTGGGGCACTATGGCCCCACGATTTATAGACCCCAAAAATCAGCCTGGGGCACTATAGCCCCAATGGAAATTTTGTATAGCGACTAGCACACGCTGGGCCTGTATAGCGCCAAGAGGAATGGAACAGGTAGGGTGACGTCACGATACTGGTCATTGGCAACAATGTAGCAAGGTAGTACTGTAACGTCATGTCACCTGTGTCATTTCTATAGACAAACACGAATCAGTCGCGTTAGTGTCAGTGAATAGTAGAATAGGGTTTTAAATTTTTTTAGGCAAGAAAGAATAAATCTTTTCGAGGCATATGAAGTGGCCCTGAAAAGGGCCTTTGTCTTCTTCTTCTATTGTCTCCACTTCTTCCACCACGTTCTCACTTTTTCAATAATTCTTTTCTTCTTCTTCTTTTCTTCGTCTGGAATCCAGTCAGGATGTCCCAGAGCTCTAAACTTTTCCTGTACCTTCAGCCAGTTCCTGTTCAGTCTCTCAAACTCTTCTTT